>PISX010025477.1:0-26091 GCA_004024625.1 Mellivora capensis | reverse complement strand
TAGATTGGAACTCATTGAGAGCCTTGTGAACATCATCCCTGGTGGCTTTCAGTTCTGCCCTAATATTGTGAACATCATCCCTGGTGGCTCTCAGTTCTGCCCTAATCAATTCCATTTGGTCGTCCATGGCTTTCTCCAACCTCACTATTGCCTGGATAATTGTTAGCCTGAATTCCCTTTCCGACATAATGTCTATGTCAGTAGCCATTAGCTCTGTTGCAGAGGGCCCATCCTCTGAATTTTTCTTCTGCTGGGCATTCCTCCTCCTAGTCATTTTGGTGAGAGTTGGCTGAATGGTTGTAGCTGGATGTAATCGACCTTGGTGCAGTGAAGGTGCACCCTGGAAAGCTTCTGAGCAATCAAGAGTCCCCACCCAAATGAAAGAAAAAAAGAAAGAGAGAAAGCAGAAAAAGAGAGAAAGAGAGAGAGAGAGAGAGACAGGAAAAAGAAAGAAGGATAAAAGAGAAGGCTCAGCCCAAATGGGCCCCAAGGTAAGGTTTGTGAAGTATACAAACAAATACAGACAAACAAAAAAGACTGCCCACTGGCATCTTCTGCCCCCGTAGAGATCCTGACGTGTAGAATTCTGATCTCAGGCTGATTTCATGAGTAATCGGAGTTCCTTTGTAGGTAATCAGCTCACTGTAGGGGACAGGTTGAACCAGAGCCTCCTCCTAGTTCCCCGCCATCTTGTCTCTCCCCCACAATTCACTTTTAACTGTTCATTTTTAACAGTGCTGAGGATGCACAGTTTATTTGTATCTAACTCTGACTGTGTTTATGTTTGATGTCTAGAATGTGTGAAATCCTTTTCTGTTACATTATTCTTACTTGAAAATTTTTGTGTGTGTTAATAGTTATATATATAAGCTACAGCTGTTTTATTATTTTACACTACATTATTATAGTTTTATTTTTAATTATTACAATCAATAATCTGTGAGTAAATGACTTTTAGAGAGAATAAAAAGAATTTTGACTGGATTTGTTCACAATTACTTTATGACTGCAATTATAGGTTTGTGATATATAGCAGGGGCTTGGGAAGCATTTGTTGAATTAATACAAATAAGTGATAAGGCACAGCCTACATTCAATCTCACATTTGTCTGATTTCAAATCCTGGACATAATCTAAAAATCTCATCTTTCCTCTCAAATACAGGGTATAGCTTTCATAGATGGGAGATTGTATTAAGAGTATCAAGCAGCTTTAAACTTTCTCACTTTGTACATTATCCATTTTCAACCAAACATCAACCTAGAGTGTGCTCAGCTTCATCTTTAGGAGTCGCATTGTACATTAACAGTGTTATCACAGTTATATAATAATCCATGCTCTCATTTTATCATTCTTTTTAAACTAATCTTTGGATTTTATTATTTCTCTACTCTAATGTCATTTGTCCTATTGTCCCTTAGATGTTGATATAAAACTTCTGTAGTTCTTTCCAAGAGTGGGACACATTTAGGTATGATGACACGTATTATTAAATTCTCTTTAAAATACATTTCAAATACCATTAAATACACCATGGTCCCTTTAGCTAACATTTTTAGGGATGTGGCATATTACAATAATATGTATTGTTGTTTTATACATATATATGTATACATATATATATTAATAACTTTTTACCAAATTAAAATGTCTATAGTTAGTACAAAAATTTAGGTGTTCCAACACAATTTGATAATTTTTATAGTGAGTGGGAACAACTAGAGTGAAACACTGCATAACTTTTAGCAAACATATATTTAGTAGAAAAATGAAACAAATAGAAATGTGATATTTTATTTGCTTATATTATATAATTATATGACACATGTTCTAACATATTACAAAGTATAGGAATTTAAGCAATGTTGGGATATTTGCAAATATCTCATGTTGGAGAAGTTATTTTTTAAAATAATATATGAATTTCTGCTTTAATTAGCTAATAGCATCAAATAATTTTATCATTATATTCTCAGATAATCTCTGATAATATGACAGATGCCAAGGTAGTAATTTTCTCATAATATTTTTCATACAACTCAACAGTTTATATCAGTAAATTCGGTTTTATCTCACATTTCTTTGTTAGCCAATCACCATAACTATTTAGTAAGTTATTTCAACAAATCTTGCATTTTTGAATATTTATTTAGATTTTTAAAAAATCACACAAGATTATAGTATATATAAAACTCAGAACCTCTATATAGGAAGAAAAAGCACTTGTTTCTTTTTCAATTTTATTTCAATTCACACCTTATGTGTTGTTCCAATTCTTAGATGGAAAAATCAGAAATTGGAAAGAGAGTGAGGAATATCTGAACAAATTTCTCATTCTATGTGATACATGAGATGAAAGACACATTTTTAATGCTTTAAATTCTTTAAATTTGGGAGTGTGGTTGTCTCCAAGGCAAAAATGGATAACAGCTATCTTCTTTCATAAGCAGAATCTGTCATAGTAATTTAAAAAATATTTATTCCTCACTATCATATGAATTTAATCTTGTTCTATGATATAACTGGTTTCTAAAGATTACAATTAACCTGTTTGAATATATTACAACAAAACATTGCAAATAATAGTTCTTATTAGAGATTCTTTTAACATGAGAGAGAGAAACTTTGCCTGCAAAAATGAGAATTACAATTCAGCCACATTGTTCTCTCAGTCTAGCAGGGCATGTCCAATTTTGTCACCCTAACATTAAAAAGAGACTTTTTTTCCATATAAATTTTGAGTTTCTTAGGTGAAAGGTGTTAGGCAACTAAAAATGTATTATATAATTAACTCCATATGATTCAGATATGGAGGAAGGCTTTATAATCCCCTGAAAGTAGAAAGATCCTCCTCAATAATAATTGCTGATTTAAAATTCTGGGTTTGTACCTAAAAACTGGGGGGAAGTTTGAGGATGATACTTAACCATAAGTTGCACCTCACCATTTTAAAATATAAAAATATATATATACCCTGGAATTAGCCAAGTATCAGCTATCTTACATTTAAAGCTAAACTGGAGAGTCTTGCTTGAATCCAAAGAAAAATAAGCTTCTTAATTGTTTTCTTAATAGCACCATGCAAAGCAGAAGGGAATGTTAGAATTTTCTCCTGTCATTCCCCAGTGCTAACTGCATGGAGAACAAGAGCAGAAAGAAACCATATTATTTGCAGACAGATTTCCCCAGTCCCGTAATTGAAACGTGTTTGAGTTATGAAAGCTGGAGCCTTGTCTCAATTTCAACAATTATGTATCAGTCCTTCTGTGAGGAAGAGAAAACCATGAGGAGAGAGGGCTGGACTGGAATTATTCTTCCAATAATATTCCATAGGATTGTATGCTATTCTTCTAATACTCCCTCTGGAAAGAGGATGTGATTTCCCTCTTCTCTGTGAAAATATGGAGAGAGGAATATAGACTTCCCACATAATGGATGCATAGTAGTCAGCCTTTATGGTTTCTTCTGCATATAGTTCTATCTCTACCCAGCTTTAAGACTATGGTGTATATATTTGTTTTCTCTCATGTATGATATTAGTTCTCCTTAAAAGACTGTTACTTTGAATCTGAGTGAAGATTTATGAGTTCCAAATAGCCATTAAACTAGAAATTCAAATTCTAGTGGGAGTCTAGTGGGATAGACAGGGAACAAATCCAACTCAAATGAAGCCCTGACCTGTGTAGTAGACCAGTTGCAGAGTGCTTTCACTTTCAAAGCAGCATAATACAAACATGAATTCTGATATTTACCTCCCCTCACTCTTGAAGACTTTTAAGAACATGGAAAACAATAATCTCTTCTTTTCTAATGTCTTTTTTTCCCTTCACATTTTCTCTTTTCTCATGCATAAGGTTCATTATTGTGATCTCTCCATCTTCTTCTCCCTGCCCTTCCAAATTTGTTGTTTTCATAAGGAGGCATGTTGTTGTCATTATTGTTGTTTTAATCTATAATCCACATATGAACAATGGGATTATCTTCCTTTTGCTTGGTATTCCTGGAAGAACCCACCTAATTGGTATTTTATCTGCCCAACATATTTCTTCTTCTTTTGTTTGTTTTTGTTTTTCCCCAAAAATGGTCCTCAGTGGTGATCGTGCCCAACATATTTCTGAATTAATTCACAAAAGCTTGTGGACTCATTTTTGGCTGGTGAAATTCTCTCTCTAAGGAATCAAAACAAGTAAATAAAGACATAAACCTAGAATCTTCTTTAGTGTGCAGGAAGAAGAGAGAGCTCCATTTTTGTCTAATTACACAGGGAGTTGTGTGATATGTAGTAAACAAATTGAGAGCATGGAAAGGAATGGAATCCATACATGTTTGCTAAATTAGGTGATTCTGATCTAAGATGTGAAGAATAAAGAGGAGTTAATCAGGTGAGGTGGAAGATCAAGTCATTTCATATTGAAATAATAGTATATGCAATAGGTCAGATTTGAGACATAGATTGAAAATTTGCAAATTTGTGGATTCATTTGTTTTAATTACTTAGTTTGAAATGACTGGAGTTTAATGTGCATAGGAAATGAGATTAAATAATTCAGAAGAAAAGTTGGCCTTACAGAACTTTCTATATAATGTTATTGAGTTTAGACTTCATACGGAAAACAATATAATGACATTAAAGGTTTCAAGTTTAGAGAATTACATGTATGGATTTGCATTTTTATGGTGCTCATTCTGACTGTAGAGTGAATTGTTTCACGTTATGTGTACAGGCAGGCTACTCATCAAATCAATCTTCTTTCTGGAATACAGCAAACCTTTATTTCCCAGATTGTTGACAGTTAGAAATGACCATATATGGCTGAAATTTGGCCAGTAGAAGGTTAAGCTGCACCATTTCCAGGCCTGAGCCTAGAGGCTTTATAATAATGGTTTATAATTATTTTTCCTTCTTCAGGCAGGGTGTTGAAAGAGAGAGTTCCTAGAAGGGAAGAGTCTGGGTCCCTGAGTCTCTGTTTGGAAGATGGACCCCCACCTCTTATCAGGAACATACATTTTAGAATTTATGTGAGTGAAAAACAAACTTCCATCATATTTGAGCCATATTCGATTTTTAGGTTTGCTTGTTACAGCAGCTAGCACCCTTTAAACACATACATGTAAGTTAAAATTTACTACCTGATATAACAAATAACTAGAGATAAACAGATCAAGCTAGAGTCTAACTCCATTATGTGCTGGCATCTTGAAAGAATTAAAGATTTTTCATTCTTACTATAGGAATTATATAGTAGGTCTCTGAGTGTTTAAACAACTGCAAGTGACTTAGTGTATAATTATAACTGTGCTAGAGAAACTATATCTTTTTACTGCACTTTGATAAAGTACTTATCAGAGGTTTTATAGGAGCTATTTGATGAGATTAAGGAATTCTGCTTGTGTGAACACTCAGAGCTATTCTTTCATGCCTTGTTGAATTTCTTTTTGTTGTGCACAGCTCTAGCATTAGTTTTCCTTGGACGTATTTTTAATATGTACTGTATTATTTGGGTTACTTCATTGTTAGGAAAAGGAATGGCTGATTAACTGGACCAGGCTCCACTACTGAATAGGAATCAAAGGAGGATAAACAGCAAAAAAATTTGGCCAGGATCTTGCTATTATTATCTGATGCTAATACTGTCGATGAGAATCTAATATTGCCATCTCTTTATTAAAAAAAATACTTGTTCAATAAAATCCCAGTTGGGGATCCACCTGGCCAAGTCTAAGTAATGTTCCCATGTCTCAACACTCATAGAAAATCCTTGCTTTGCCTCCCTTTCTTCAATGTGCAAAGGTGGATATCCATGAAATGTAGCATTCCTAAAAACCAAGAAGGAAATTTGGATATAGAATTGAGAAAAGTTAACAAGTGATCATTATAAGCAGCTTATCAATATGTTGCATTAAAGATGTATTTTTAGAGTAGTGTTTATACTAAAGTATACAAGGGATTTAGGGATACTTCTACATATCTTTACATATATCACAAGCTGTGAAGGTTATAGTTAGTCTTTAATATTCCACAGTTCTCTTAGATCCACACACACTTTAATTTTTAATTAAAATTATAGGTTCCATGAATATATTGGTTAAGTCAGGAGAAATGGAGGGAAAGAAAAACACATTTTTTATGGTGTGATATATTTTAGAATTTACAAAGCCATACCAAGCATGATGGCTTTGTGAAACAAATAACATCTAAGTAATACTTCAGTTTTGGAAGTAACATATCTAACCATGCAGACCGGTTTGAATGTAACCACACCTTCTTCTCTGTAATTTGACTTTTTCTTTTATGATCTATTGTTCAGTATCCCCTATATGAATGCCTATAAATTTAAATAAAGAGATATGTAGCTGTAGCTTAGGGAAAATTTTTCTAAAACAGTAGTTATATTAGATGATAGCACTCTGCTTTTGCTTCTAAATATATACACATCTATATATTTGCAATTGTTCCTGTAGCTTGAAATATGATATCTGTGTCGTAATTTATTGTTTTTCTTACCTTTAAATCAAAACATATTTAAAAAACTGAGTGATGTGAGGAATTCCAAAGTAATTCTAAAAGTCTTTGATGAAAATCTTCTTTCCTCTTTGTTATGTTTACTTAAGAATAAACTTTTGAAGGGGCAGGGGGTGGGAGGTTGGGGGAGCCTGGTGGTAGGTATTATGGAGGGCACACATTGCATGGAGCACTGGGTGTGGTGTAAAACTATGAATTCTGTTACGCTGAAAAGAAATGAAATTTTAAAAAAAGAATAAACTTTTCAGTTATGGACATTACTAGTTGTAATGACCCTGGTTTATTCAGAACATTTTTGTTATACTTTTTTTTAGATTATTTATTTATTTATTTGACAGAATGAGAGAGAGGGACAGCATGAGAGGAGAGAGATTCAGGGGGAGAAGGAGATACCCTGCTGAGCAGGGATCTCCATGCGGGACTTGATCCTGGCACTCCAGGATAATGACCTGAGCTGAAGGCAGTCGCTTAACCAACTGAGCCACCCAGGCGCCCATTTTTGTTATACTTCTATTTAAAATAATATGCTATTCTGTGTGTGAAAGATTGTTTCATGGGACCACTCTCTTAGAAACATGATCCGGACATATTTGCTGTTCTTTCTTTTTCATATTACATAATGCTTAGATCTAGATAAGATAAATTATGCTGTTGTAATGAACAAACTTCAAATCTTACTAACTTAGAATGAAATGGAAGGCTTTTCATCATGGTTCATATATATGTGATAATTACTGTTGGTAAAAAGAACTATGTTCTGCCTATATTTTGAGTTAAACTAGAACCACCTAGATAGTTAATTGGCTACTATTTTTTTTTCCTAATAGGGAGAATTTTTTTTTCTATTTTTGAGTAATCTCTATACCCAATGTGGGGTTCAAACTCACAAACCCGAGATCAAGAGCCACACACTCCACTGACTGAGGCAGCCAGGTTCCCTGGCTGACAACTTTTTTTTTTTTCTTTAAAGCACTTTTAAAAATTTCTTTTCAGCATAACAGTATTCATTGTTTTTGCACCACACCCAGTGCTCCATGCAATATGTGCCCTCCTTAATACCCACCACCTGGCTCCCCTAACCTCCCCCCCCCCCGCCCCTTCAAAACCCCTCAGGTTGTTTTTCAGAGTCCATAGTCTCTCATGGTTCACCTCCCCTTCCAATTTCCCTCAACTCCCTTCTCCTCTCCATCTCCCCATGTCCTCTATGTTATTTGTTATGCTCCACAAATAAGTGAAACCATATGATAATTGACTCTCTCTGCTTGACTTATTTCACTCAGCATAATCTGGCTGACAACTCTTAATAGTGTCCCTATCTTCTTTGTTCCTCAAGATAGACACTGCAAATCAGGTTAAATAGATCTATTTCATATTAATTCTCCAGTGTAAGTTCTGAAGAGTTCTTTGACAACTTATTCATTATCTAAGTCTTATCTTAAAAGATGGGGGACTTTTTAAGCACTAAGTTGAGCTAGTAGAAAAGTACTGGGGGATATTAGGGAAAAGATTTTGTCAATGTACTTAGATAAATTGTTTGCTAATTGGTGCTTACTGAAGTTAGAATCCTATTGCCCCACATATACCAAAAGACAGGAGCCCTGTATTTATTTATTCCCCAGCTTTGAGGTATAATTGACAAATAAAATTTTGTATACTTAAGATTATGATTACATTTCAAAGACATGGCTCAGGCCTTTGACAAAGACATTCCTAGGTTCTAAAACTGTCAATATGCTGGAAAAAGATTTACATACAAAGGGACAGAGAAAGAAATTACAGCTGAAGTTTTCCAAAGCCAGTACTCTAAAATAGGAATGTCAAAGGCTTAGAGTGAGGAAGAAAACTGTCTAAAGTTTAGTCAAGCTAAAGTTAACATTAAGGCCATCTTGGTCATATATATGTTGAGATTTCAACAATGTAAGTGATTATTATATCCTTGATTTGATGCTTGTCAAAGGTTTACAAGTTGTAAGCTGTTTTCTCAACTTGAAGTGCCTATAATTTCTCTACTCTTTCTGTTATTACCTTTATATTTCTTAAATTTGGACTTTTTTTTTCTTTATTGAGCTTAGGAGAACTCATGTAACTCATTCAATCCTTTATAGATTCAGTCAATGACAATCCTTTTATTTTTTAATTTTATTTATTTATTTTTTAAGATTTTATTTATTTATTTGACAGACAGAGATTACAAGTAGGCAAGAGAGGCAGGCAGGGAGAGAGAGAAGGAAGCAGGCTCTCCGCGGAGCAGAGAGCCTGATGTGGGGCTCGATCCCAGGACCCTGGGATCACGACCTGAGCCGAAAGCAGAGGCTTTAACCCACTGAGCCACCCAGGTGCCCCGGCAATCCTTTTATACATTAGACTTCTGTTTTCCAATCTTTTCCCTTTGGGGTAAAAGTTCACTAACTATATTAAATGCCTTCCATGTTACCAAAGGTGGCATTTTGACCAAATATTTCTCTTTTTTAATTTTTTTATTATGTTATGTTAGTCACCATGCAGTACATCATTATTTTTGATGTACTGTTCAAAGATTCATTGTTTGCATTAAACACCCAGAGATCCATGCCACCCAGAGACCCATCCCCCTAACCCTCTGCCCTGTAAAACTCTCAGTTTGTTTCTTGGAGTCCATAGGACTAGCATGGAGGGCATTAGGAAAAGGAAGGGAAAAATGAAGGGGAGGATCAGAAGGGGAGACAAACCATGAGAAACTATTAACCAAAAATATCTTATAACTATATAACATAAATAGCTATTCTGTTGTCCAACAAAAATACCCTTTTCTGGTCACTATCAGACTTCTAGCCAATGCTACATTCTGTAGAGTTTTCCTGTTATTAGCAGTGTTATAATTCTAGTATTAATCAACCAAGGCTTATAAGTTATGTGGTGATAACAAACAATCCCCAGATCTTATTGGTTTAAAGTAGAGTCCATTTTCTTGGTTGCATTACCTTTTCATTTTGGGCCTCCCAGAGACTCTAGTACACATCTCCTTAACCTAGAACAAGTAGAGTGGCAAAAGAAAAGAGAGTTCTGGCATGTCTCATACTAACATTGAGTACCAAGTTGAAAATGACAGGTACTATGAAAATGACAGCCATGGTCCAGAACCAAGGTTAAAACAGTTTCTAAATACAAGGGAGCTGTTTAAAGCAATTCTACACTATGAGTGGAGGAGGAATAATAAAAATATCTGGTAAACTCTATTTTTGATTACTAACATAACTTCACTTTTCTGACTCCTGTCACTGTACTCCCCATATGATAAATGCATTTCTATCAAAATATCATTTTCATCCAATATTTTAAAAGCCAAATAAATAGATAAATTTACTATGCCAAAATCAGCATTACTTGAAATGGAAACTCTAGCCTTTATATTCTGACTTTTAACAATCTAAATTTAAAAAGATACAATAGAAATTAATCAATAAAGTACTTCTGAGTTAGTTTTTCATGTACAAACTATAAACTTGTTTTAAGTTACAGATGCTTGGTCTGGCACCATAATACACAGTTAGTTGTTTTGGATAAAATATTGAGTCAAGTCTGGTATAGGACAATGCATTAGCACTGCTGTTGTATTAGGAGTATGAACATAACTTCTGAATTCCAATGTAGAGATATTTTCAATTGAAAGTGAGCCTGTTACGAAAATGGATTTAAGATTCTTTCTTCTGGGGATGCCTCGGTGGCTCAGTTGGTTAAGTGGCTGCTTTTGGCTCAGGTCATGATCCCAGCGTCCTGGGATCGAGTCCCACATCGGGCTCCTTGCTCGGCAGGGAGCCTGCTTCTCCCTCTGCCTCTGCCTGCCACTCTGTCTGCCTGTGCTCGCTCGCTCTCTCTCTGACAAATAAATAAATTAAAAAAAAAAAGATTCTTTCTTCTGCTTCCATTCTTAAACACATGTCTATAAATGTGATTCTATACATCTGTCATCAGGCTAAAAGCTAGAAGAAGATGGGCTTCTAATATCAGATGTATGTACTAAAACATGATCTCCATTTTGCTAGCTCAGGATAAATTTTATCAGAGATTTCAGGGCTATGAGAAGTCACATCTGTTATAGTTGACTAACTTGGATTTCCATAATTTCATTTTTTAATGTGTATGAGATAATACATGTACAAATTCATTTTCTTTTTAAGAAAAACATGAAAAGTATAATCTGAAAAACTAAAGCATGTTAAAATAAAATATTATGTAGAATGCTTTTCCATCTCTTTAAGAAAACTATATGTGCACTCAGGTGATAGGATTTTATTTTAAACAGTGTCAGTATTCATTTCAGAGAACATATTTTTATTAAAATGTAGGTTGAATATGAAAAATAAAAATAGGAAATTCTTCTGATTAACCAAATTATACTTTTTTATGCAACTTGCTTAACATAGTGCTAAGACATGTTAACTTTTTAATATTGACTCTTTTGGGGTTCAAATTCATCAAAACAGGCAAAACAGATGCAATATTGTTTATGTTATCCAACAAGACACATAGTACGCATGGGTTTGTTTTACTATATTAGTTAAAATTCCATCTCCATCTCTGGTGTGCATTGCAACCTAGGACAAAAAGTGGTTGTGTCAATAACACAGAAAAACATTAAGTTTACACCTCATGTATGACTAGAAGTACATCATCTTCATTCTAGTTAAATATGCTACACTTATCTAGCACTTTTCAGTATAAAATACACTTCTACATGGGGCACCTGAGTGGCTCAGTGGGTTAAGCCTCTGCCTTTGGCTCAGGTCATGATCTCAGGGTCCTGGGATCGAGCCCCACATCGGGCTCTCTGCTCAGTGGGGAGCCTGCTTCCTCCTCTCTCTCTGCCTGCCTCTCTGCCTACTTGTGATCTCTCTTTCTGTCAGATAAATTAAAAAAATACACTTCTACATTATTTCATTTTGTCACCATTAAAATTTTGTAAGTTCTAGAAATATCTTTGCTGATAAGAAATAGCTGCTCCAAGGATATAAAACACTTTTTGAAATTTGGAAGTCTTGCATCATGAAATAAGTCCCATTTTCCTGACTCTAGCTCCATGATTACTTCCATTATACCATAGCATATTGTACTCTTTAGGGCATCCACTGATCAACACCTGGTTTGAGTCTCCTGATAAGCATTAATTCAGGGAATCCAAGTCAGGTAATTAGGACTCAGAAATGCAAATGTATTTGGTTATATATATATATTTTTGTATTTGATTACATTAACAATTTAAGTAACCATTTCTCACTTGGTCATAATTAGGATATAAGGATGACATGTAACTAATGCTTCTGGGCAAAGCTGGTGAAGTAATTTAAAATCATAAAATCATTTTCCCAAAATATACCTACTTCTTGCTATTGAAATTCTCATCATCAAAACAGTTTCTATAATAATTTTTTTTCTTTAAAATTGAATATGTGAATAAAAACTCTGCTATAATCCAGCCACGTGCATTCCAGGAAGGCAACATGCTTTAGTTAAGTTCACAAATAGAACATACAGAGGGCTCTGCAGTTACTTCTCACCTTTTTCTCAGGAGGCTTCCATGTGCTGTTCATGCCATTTAAATGTATCATGCAGGGCACCTGGGTGGCTCAGTGGGTTAAGCCTCTGCCTTCAGCTCTGGTCATGATCTGAGGGTCCTGGAATTGAGGCCCACATTGGGCTCTCTGCTCAGTGGGGAGGCTGTTTCCCCCTCTCTCTCTGCCTCTCAGCTTACTTGTGATCACTCTCTGTGTCAAATAAATAGAATCTTTAAAAAAAGTGTATCATGCATTTATTATTATGATCTTCCCCATCTTTTTCTTGAGAGTTAGCCTCTCATAGATCCCAAAATGTATTTCTGCTAGACACTGGAGAAATATCATCAACCAATACTCAATAAAGACTATATTTTAGTAACACTAATATTTTTCATTTTTTATAGTACATGATTATTGTCATGCAAATGGAAATCACAATTTACATTTGATAATATACAAGATTATTGTACACTACAAACAAACATAGTCACTAATGAGTTCCTTAAATGTTAAATAATTGGGTTACAGCTCTTTTAAATGTTTTATGTTATCCTGAGATAGAACAATTTTTATCTAAAGTTTTCTGTCCTCTTAGGTTGCCCCTTTCTTCATCTTTTAGCTAGTGAGAACACAGTTTGTTGAGGCTTTTTTTCCCCCTTTGGTCTGCACTATTTCTAGGTTCCCAACTTCTTCATCTCCAGTCTTGAGATACATGAGACAAAAAAAACCTGAAGGAAATCACAATTATATTATTCCTTGGATCCTGAAATCATTAACCTGTCTTCTTCTCTTCACCTTTCAGAGTCTTCTTATGGGTGTGTGTATGTGTGTGTGCATTATTATATTAGTAGTATTGGTATTATGTATATATAAGTATTATTAGCATTAGTATTATTATTAGTATTATATTATATATATTAGGATCATATATATGATGTCCAGTGTGTGTGTATATATGTATGTATGTGTGTGTATGTATGTATATATACACATATATACATTGTGTGTGTGTATATATACATATACATATATATATAGATAGATATATATATATTTGATGTACAGGTATTTAGTTGTACTACTATTAGTAGGGAAAAATGAAAAGTATGTCTTCTCCAAATTCCCAGAATTGGAAGTCCTATAGCATCATTTTATTTTGTTCTTGTTGTAGGGTCAAACTGAAAATAACTGAAAAACTATTTCAGATAACAATGGAATAAATAGGGGTGCTTCAGTGGGTCTGTCAGTTAAGCATCCAGTTCTTGATTTCAGCTCAGGTCATGATCTCCGAGTTGTAAGATCAAGATCTGCATCAGGCTCCACACTGTGAATGGAGCTTGCTTAAGATTCTCTCTCTCCATCTGTCACTCCCTCTCTCTCTCTAAACAAATCACCCCCAAAACACAATGTAATAAATAAAGTATGATAGATTCATATTATAGAGGACTATACTAAAATGGAGGAGAGTGAAATAAGAAGTATGTGACAACATGGGTGACTCAGATAGCCATAATAGGGAGGAAAACAGCCAAAACATAAATGAATATATAGTGGATGATTCTACATGTATAAATGTCAACATGTTCCATTTAGGGAATTGTAAAGATAGCATGAAGGAGGCTTTTGGAATCCAAAAATATTCTATCTCTTGAATTATTAGGTTGCCTATACAAATGTATTCACTTTGTAACCATTCATGATAATGTTATTTATATACACACACACGTATATTACATATATGTATGGTTTTACATAATATATATATATATATATATATATATATATATATATATGGTCAACCATATGTATGGAGTTATAATAAAATATTTCCAAAAAATATAACACAGACATTATACTTAGTTTTGACTAATTGTCTTTTCTCCTAGAAAGTTGAAATAAGAGAATGGAACCTGACATTTCCACTTGTATTAGTCATTATAGCAGAGATTATAACCAATGTAAATAGCAAGAGGGAAGAGCAAAAGATAATAAATGGAGAGGGACACCTGGCAGCTCGGTCAGTTAAGCTGATCTCAGCTCAGGTTTTGATCTCAGAGTTGTGGGTTCAAGCCCCATGTTGGGCTTCATGCTGAGCATGGAGCCAACTTAAATACATACATACATACATACATATATACATACATACATAAAATGGAGAGGAAGAAATTAAAGGATAATTATTAGAAAATGATAGAGCTGCTTGCAAAAAATTAACATTTTATGAACTTTGAACTTGTTAAACTAAAAGAATGTTCAAATTATTAATTATTCATTTCTACATATGAAATTATAGTTTGTAAAACCACAGTTGCAGAATGGCCAAATCACCCAGTTTTCTCTGTTTCAAGTCTACTGATCACCTGCACCTTCCAACTGGTTGTTATTATTCCACAGAAATAGTCTTAGCTTCCCACTCATGCATCCCATGAGCTTAGAACATCTGTAGCAATAGCTTTCTCAGTCTCTCACGTAAATGGAAAGATATTACTAGCAGTGCTTGCATATGCTCTGGTGGCTAGATTGCATCATCAAGTGTGAATATTACTCTGTACTTAGATTCTCTCTTATATCCTCTATCTTTCATTCTTTAGGTTTTCTCAGTGTTCTACATTGTACCATGAGCAGGAACCCTTGAATTTAAAGCCAGAAGGTACAAATGAGTACTTTCTAAGATGAACTTCATTGTAGAGCTGTGGAAGCATATCCAAAAAGACTTTCCCAAAGGCATTATGTTGGTTGGACACAGAGCTAATGTTAATAATTGAGATATTTTTTTATTCACTTTCTGTAAAGCTTTTAGGATTTCCCTTATCTCTTTGTCTACTATACACCCATGAAGTTTATAGCCATAAACTTGAAAACTGGTAGTGATATTTTAATGCCTAGCAGTAGACAATAAGGAAAACTTAAAATCATTGCTAATTTTCTAATCTATAAATATATGCTCAAAATTTGACTACATCTTCAAAAGTATCAAGTATAAATATAAGTATATTAGACCTAATAGAGCTTAGCCAAATGCTAGATTGTAACAGTTTAATTTACTTTACAATATCCCTACTGGGTTGTTAAAGTGGCTTTTTACTTGAGTTCCATACATGTTGGTCTTTAATATATGACTTACTAATGTCACTAGTAATTTATAAGGATAATTTTTTTCTGGGATAAATAGCTACCCTTATATATTAAATTCAGTGTATTAGTCCCATAGTAATATTTAATGGCAAGAGTAGTAAATTTTCTGTCTTGATTTTTAAAAGTGGACTAAGCCACTCTAAGTTTCAAAAGAGCATTCTTAGTTTTTCTTCTAGCAGAGAAAAGCAGAGGATGGAAGGTATTGAATGCAAAGCTCAAATAAGTATAAGACCAGAAATTGCAGAGCTGTTCTTTTGAAGATTCTTGCTTAAAATGGAGACCTTAGAAGAACTAGTATCAAAGATGTAAAGTTTTAATTGATGCTGTAGGGTATATGGAATTTTGTCCCACAGATAAATTTTAAGGTACACTGAGAAAAAAAAAATGCTTAGATCTTTACACTGAATTTTTAACTTGACACTGTTCTACAAAAATTAGTAAATTCTGATTACATCTCTTTGAGGTGGTGAGTGTTATTAAACACTGCAGGTAAGAACTGCATTATATCAAGTGATAATAGTTATTGCCATAGTAACATGGACATCACAGGCCCAATACCAAAATCCTTACCAGTGCAAAATGTTCAGTGGTTTTAATGAGAATTCTCTGTGAACCCAGTGTGCCCCATGTGCTCATTTCTTTGGGAAATGCTTGAACTCAGTATTGCTTTATTCTTGTTAACTGTGTGTAGTATAGCCTATGTGAGTCACCCAAAACAGCATGGAGTAATTTAGGCTGATATTGCAAATTACATTTAGACTTCACCATCTGGGTCAGGCAAATGAATTACAAATAAGTCTGGTCCCTAATGAAAGATGATTTTGTCTAACAAAGAATAAAGGCAGGAAAGTCACTTGAACTTGTGATTTTGTTGACTACTATTCAATAAGTACCCCTTTACGTTTCTGTGCAATATTAGAAAATATTATCCTGTCATAGTTGGATGAGTGCTTTAACTTTCAGTTAGACCCTCCACTGGAGAATCATCCTTGGACATTTTCATAGAAGTATATACAAGCCATCTTCCCAAACTAAATTCAAGTACAAAACCACCAATTTTATAAATATTGCAATAACCATCATGAGAAATGCAACCTGGATAATCTGAGTAACAACACATGATAAATATCTTAAATTTTACATAATTTCTGTTATACACTATCTAATTTATTTATATAGCAAACTATAAAATAGTTAGACCAGCAATTATTTTCAGCACAGTTTTGAAAGTACAACTCAGGTCTAATGCCTGGGAAGTAAAACAAAAGACACACACACACACACACACACACACACACACACGAAAAAAATCATGTGATTTGAAATTGGAACAAACTAAAAATCGCGTTCAAATCAGTGAAACTCTTTCTGTCTCAGCTTCTTTATCTGTAAAATATAGATGATAACAGGTATTTCTAGTTCAAACAGCCCAGACTTACAGTGGCTTGACTTAAAATTTCTTTTTTTCTTAATTCATAATGGTACAAAAATGATACACATTCAGTCTAAACTGTACTTAAGATTTTGAATTTTGATCTTTTCCCAGGTTAGTGACATACAGTAGGATACCCTTTCATGATACTGCACAGTGACAGCAAGCCTCAGCTTCCAGTTGGCCATAGGATCACAGGGTGTACAACCAATACAGTTATAATCATTCTAGACCAATATGAGCATTCTTTTTTTCACTTTCAGTACAATATTCAATACATTACATGAGGTATTCAACACTTCATTATGAAATATGCTTTGTGTTAGACACAAAGATTTTGTGTTAGATTTTGCCCAACTATAAGCTAATGTGTTTCTTTTTCTATTTTTTTTTAATTTCTTTTCAGCATAACAGAATTCATAGTTTTTGCACCACACCCAGTGCTCCATGCAATGCATGCTCTCCATAATACCCACCACCTGGCTCCTCCAACCTCCCACCCCACCCCTTCAAAACCCTCAGGTTGTTTTTCAGAGTCCAGGGTCTCTCATGGTTCATCTCCCCCTCCAATTTCCCTCAACTCCATTCTCCTCTCCATCTCCCCATGTCCTCCGTGTTATTTGTTATGCTCTGAAAATAAGTGAAACCATATGATTGACTCTCTCTGCTTGACTTACTTCACTCAGCATAAAATGTAAGTGCTCTAAACACGCTTAAGGTATGCTAGGCTAAGATACGATGTTTGATAGGTGAGGTGTAGTAAATGCATTTCAACTTAGGATATTTTCAACTTACAATGAGTTTATTGGAACTAACCACATCATAAGTTGAGGAAGATTTGTATACTTGTAGAGAAAGCTAGTTAAAATGTATTAGTTACTTTTAATTAAAGTCAACCACACAGGTTAAATTTTTGAGGATAACAACTCAAATAATATTTAATTTTCAAATAGGTAACAGGATATGATATTTAAAAATAAACACTTTAAGTGATGCAAATAAGATGCATTTTTTAACCCCAGATTGTTAGTTATTTATGTATTTTTTAAAGTCTTTTTGTTAAAGATTTTAATAATTTATTTGATACACAGAGCTAGCATGAGCAGGGGTGGAGGAAGGGGCAGAGAGAGAGAAGGAAGCAGTCTCCCTGAAAAACAGGGAGCCCCACACGGGGCTGGAACCTAGGACCCTGAGATCATAACCTGAGCTGAAGGCAGATGCTTAACCAACCCAGCCTCCTAGGTGACCCGGCCAAGGCTTTTTCAAAATTTAATTTTATTTATTGTTCGAGATAGATAGATAGATAGTAGTGCATGGATCCTAGGATGATTCTATTTTAAAATTTTTGAGAAACTTCCATAGTGTTTTCCAGAGTGGCTGCACCACTTTGCTTTCTCACCAATAGTGGAAGAGTGGTCCCTTTTTTCTGCAACGTCCCCAACACCCGTTGCTACTTGTGTCATTCATTTTAGCTATTTTGACAGGTGAGAAGTGATGTTTCCTTGTATATTTGATTTGTATTTCCCAGATGATGAATCATCTTTTTATGTGTCATGTCTTCTGCCCATTTTTTAAGGGATTATTTGCTTTTGGGTGTTGAGTTTTATAAATTCTTGATATATTTTGGATATTTATATATTTATCTAATATGTCATTTGCATATATCTTCTCCTATTCAGTAGGCTGCTTTTCAGTTTTGCTGATTGTTTCCTTTGCTGGGCAGAAACTTTTTATTTTGATGAAATCTTAATAGTTTATTTTTGCTTTTGTTTCCCTCAATTTAGACAAATCTAGTAAGAAGTGAGTAATCTGATATCAAAGGGATTACTGCCTCTCTTCTCTTCTAGGATTTTATTGTTTCCTTATTTCACATTCAGGTCTTTCATCCATTTTGAATTCATTTTTGTTTATGCTGTAAAAAAGTGTTCCAGTTTCATTCTTTTTTTTTTAAGATTTTATTTATTTATTTATTTGACAGAGAAAGACACAGTGAGAGAGGGAACACAAGCAGGTGGAGTGGGAGAGGGAAAGCAGGCTTTCCGCCAAGCAGGGAACCCGATGCAGGGCTTGATCCCAGGACCCCGGGATCATCACCTGAGCTGAAGGCAGATGCTTAATGACTGAGCCACCCAGGCACCCCTTTTTTCTTTTTTTTTTTTTTAATTTTATTTCCTTTCAGCGTAACAGAATTCATTGTTTTTGTACCACATTCAGTGCTCCATGCAATGCATGCCCTCCATAATACCCACCACCTGGCTCCCCCGACCTCCCACCCCACCCCTTCAAAACCCTCAGGTTGTTTTTCAGAGTCCATAGTCTCTCATGGTTCATCTCCCCCTCCAATTTCCCTCAACTCCCTTCTCCTCTCCATCTCCCCATCTCCTCCGTGTTATTTGTTATGCTCCACAAATAAGTGAAACCATATGATAACTGACCCTCTCTGTTTGACTTATTTCATTCAGCATAATCTCTTCCAGTCCCGTCCATGTTGATACAAAAGTTGCATATTCATCCTTTCTGATGGAGGCATAATACTCCATAGTGTATATGGACCACATCTTCCTTATCCATTCGTCCATTGAAGGGCATCTTGGTTCTTTCCACTGTGGCGGTGGAAAGTTTGGTGACCGTGGCCATTGCTGCTATAAACATTGGGGTACAGATGGCCCTTCTTTTCACTACAACTGTATCTTTGGGGTACATACCCAGTAGTGCAATTTTAGGGTCATAGGGAAGCTCTTATTTTTAATTTCTTAAGGAATCCCCACACTGTTCTCCAAAGTGGCTGCAGCAACTTGCATTCCCACCAACAGTGTAAAGACAGTCTCTTCAATAAATGGTGCTGGGAAAAAATGGACAGCCATATGTAGAAGAATGAAACTTGACCATTCTCTTACACCACACACAAAGATAAATTCGAAATGGATAAAAGACCTCAACGTGTGACAGGAATCCATCAGAATCCTAGAGGAGAACATAGGCAGTAACCTCTTCGACATCAGCCACAGCAACTTCTTTCTAAGATATGTCTCCAAAGGCAAAGGAAACAAAAGCAAAAATGAACTTTTGGGACTTCATCAAGATCAAAAGCTTCTGCACAGCAAAGGAAACAGTCAACAAAACAAAGAGGCAACCCACGGAATGGGAGAAGATATTTGCAAATGACAGTACAGACAAAAGGTTGATATCCAGGATCTATACAGAACTTCTCAAACTCAACACACACAAAACAGATAATCATATCAAAAAATGGGCAGAAGATATGAACAGACACTTCTCCAATGAAGACATACAAATGGCTATCAGACATATGAAAAAATGTTCATCATCACTAGCCATCAGGAGATAGAAATTAAAACCACATTGAGATACCACCTTACACCAGTTAGAATGGCCAAAATTAGCAAGACAGGAAACAACATGTGCTGGAGAGGATGTGGAGAAATGGGAACCCTCTTACACTTTCTTTTTATTTTTAATTTCTTTTCAGAATAACAGTATTCATTGTTTTTGCACCACACCCAGTGCTCCATGCAATACGTGCCCTCCTTAATACCCACCACCTGGCTCCCCTAATCTCCCACCCCTTACCTCTTCAAAACCCCTCAGGTTGTTTTTCAGAGTCCATAGTCTCTCATGGTTCACCTCCCCTTCCAGTTTCCCTCAAATCCCTTCTCCTCTCCATCTCCCCATGTCCTCCATGTTATTTGTTATGCTCTACAAATAAGTGAAAACATATGAAAATTGACTCTCTCTGCTTGACTTATTTCAGCATAATCTCTTCCAGTCCCATCCATGTTTCATTCTTTTGAATGCTTCTGTCTAGTTTTTCCAAAACTGCTTGTTAAAGAGACTTTTTATCCACTGCACATTCTTTGCTGCTTTGTTGAAGATTAACTGACCACTTGTGGGACCATTTCTGGGTTTTCTATTAAATTCTATTGATCTATATGTCTATTTTTGTGCCAGGACTATATTGTCTTCATCACTACAGCTTTGTAATGTAACTTAAAATCTGGAATTGAGATGACTTCACTCTGCTTTTGTTTTTCAATATTGTTTTTGCTATTTGGGATATATTTTGGTTCTATACAAATTATAAAACTGTTCTGGCTCTGTGAAAAATGTTGTTGGTATTTTGATAGGGATTGCATTAAGTGTGTAGATTGCTTTGGATAATATAGACATTTTAACAATATTTGTTCTTCCAATCCATGAGCATGGAATTTTTTTCCATTTCTTTGAATCATCTTCACTTACTTTCATCATTATTTTATAGTTTTAAGAGTATAGATCTTTTACCTCTTTGGTTTGGTTTATTCTAGGTATCTTATTGGTTTTGGTGAAGTTGTAAATGGAATTAATTCCTTGATACTTTCTGCTGTTTAATTATTGATATATAGAAATGCAACACATTTCTGTACATTGATTTTGTATCTTTTGATATTATTGAACTCATGTATCAGTTCTAGCAATAATTTGGTAGAGTTGGATTTTCTATATAGAATATCAGGTCATCTGGCAAATAGTGAAAACTTGACTTCTTCCTTGCTGATTTCGATACCTTTCATTTATTTTTATTATCTGATTGCTGTAGTACTATGTGTATGTAGTACTACTTCTAGTACTATGTTAAATAACAGGGGTGAGAGTGGACATCCCTGTCTTGTTCCTGATTACAGAGGAAAAGCTCTGTTTTTCCCCATTGCAGATATTAACTGTGGTTTTTCATATGTGGCTTTATTATGTTGAGGTATGTTCCCTCTAACCCTATGTTGCTGAAGGTTCTGATCATGGATGGGTGTTGTACTTTGTCATATGCTTTTTTCTGCATCTATTTAAATGATTTGTGTTGATTCTCTTGTGCCTATTGAACCACACTTGCAGCCTAGTAATAAATCACACTTGATCATGATGAATGATTCTTTTAATGTACTGTTGTATTTGATTTGCTAGTATTTTTTAAAATATTTTAAGGTGCCTCGTTAGCGCAGTAGGTAGCGCTCAGTCTCATAAAATATTTTATTTATGTATTTGGCAGAGAGAGAGAGACCACAGGGAGGCAGAAAGGCAGATTGGGGTGGTGAGAAGCAGGCTTTCCAGTGAGGAGAAAGTCCAATGAGGGGCTTGCTCCCAGGACCCTGAGATCATGACCTGAGCATGAGGCTTAATACACTGAACCACCCAGGCACCCCTGATTTGCTAGTATTTTATTGAAAAATTTTGCTTCCATGTTCATTGGGATATTGGCCTATAATTCTGTTTTTAGTTGACTCTTTGTCTGGTTTTGGTATCAGAGTACTGCTGGCTTCATGGAATGAATTTGGAAGTTTTTCTTCCATTTCTATATTTTGGAATAGTATGAAAAGAATCGGTATGACTTCTTTAAATATTTGGTAGAATTTTCTTATCAAGCCATCTGGCCCTAGGCTTTTGTTTATTGGGATATTTTTTATTATTGATCCAATTCCCTTACTGGTTATTGATCTTGTCATGTTTTCTATTTCTTTCTGTTTCAGTTTTGGTAGTTTATATGTTTTTAGGAATTTATCCATTTCTTTCAGGTTGTTCAATTTCTTAGCATGTAGATTTTCATAATCTTCCAATTGTTTGTATTTCTTAGTATTGGTTGTTATTTCTCCTCTCTCATTTGTGATGATATTTATTTGGGTCCTTTTTCTTTTCTTTTGATAAGTCTGGTTAAGGGCTTATCAATTTTATTTAGTTATTTTTCAAATCACAATTTCCTGGTTTCATGGATCTGTTCTTTTTTAGGTTGTTTTTTTTTTGGGCGGGGGGTAGTGTTTCTATATCATTTATTTCTGCTTTAAATTTTATTATTCCCTTCCTTTTACTGTCTTCCGGCTTTGTTTGTGGTTCTTTTTCTAGACACTTTAGGTGTAAGTTTAGGTTCTTTATTTGAGATTTTTCTTGTTTCTTAAGGTAAGTCTGCATTGCTATAGACTTTCTTCTTAGGACTGCTTTTGCTGCATCTCCAAAATTTTGGGACGATAATGTTTTCATTTTCAATTGTCCATCTATTTGTTGATTTCTTTTTTGATTTCCTAGTTGTCCCACTCATTGTTGAGTAGCCTGTTTTTAACCTCCAAGTATTTGTGGTCTTTCCAATTGTTTTCTTGTGGCTGACTACAAGCATCATAGTGTTTTGGTCAGAAAATGTGCATGGTATATCAATGTTTTTGTACATTTTGAGGCTTGATTTATAATCTTGCATGTGATCTATTCTAGTCCCATGTGCACTTGAAAATAGGTGTAATGTGTATTATGCTGTTTTAGGATGAAATATTCTGAATATATCTGTTAAGTCCTTCTCGTCCAATGTGTCATTCAAAGCTATTGCTTCCTTGTTGATTTTCTGCTGAGATGATCTGTCCCATCATGTAACTTGGGTGTTAAATTCCCCTACTATTATTGTAGTATTATCATTTAGTTACTTTATGTTTGTTATTAATTGTTTTATATATTTGGATGCTTCCATGTTAGGTGTATAAATATTTTTTTTTAAGATTTTATTTATTTATTTGACAGACAGAGATCACAAGTAGGCAGAGAGGCAGGCAGAGAGAGAGGAGGAAGCAGGCTCCCCGCTGAGCAGAGAGCCAGATGTGGGGCTCGATCCCAGGACCCTGAGATCATGACATGAGCCGAAGGCAGAGGCTTTAACCCACTGAGCCACCCAGGCGCCCCTTAGGTGTATATATATTTAAAACTGTTTGTTTTTCTTATTGGATAGGCCCCTTTATAACATATAATGCCTTTCATCTCTTGTCACAGACTTTGGTTTAAAATCTATTTTGTCTGATATAATAAGTATTGCTATTCATGCTTTCTTTTGACATCCCTTTGCATGACAAATGTTTCTCCATCCTCTCACTTTTAATCTGCAGGTGTCTTTAGGTCTAAAATGAGTCTCTTGTAGACAGCATATAGATGGGCCTTTTTTTTCCCCCTTTAATCCATTCTGACACTCTGTCTTTGGGTTAGATTTTTTAGTCCATTGGCATTCCAAGTTATTTGATAGATATGTATTTAGTGCCATTTTATTACTTGTTCTTTCATTGTTTTTGGAGATTTTCTCTGTTCCTTTCTAGTCTTTGTCACTTTTGGTCCCTCTTTTCCACTCAGAGAGTCCCCTTTAATATTGCTTGAAGGGATGATTTAGTGATAATGAACTACATTAGTTTTTGTTTGTCTGAGAAACACTTTTTTATCTCTCCTTCTATTCTGAATGATAGCCTTGCTGGATAGAGTATCGTTGGCTGTAGATTGTTCCCATTCAGAATATTGAATACATCATGCCACTCTCTTCTTGCTTGCCAAGTTTCTATGGATATATCTGTATCTATATATCTATATATAGATATACATATCTATATATATGGATATATATAGACTTTGGCCCTTCCCTTGTAAGTTAGAGACTTCTTTTATCTTGCTGCTTTAGGGTGTGTTTTTTGTTTTTGTTTTGTTTTATTTTCCTTTATTGGTATATTTTGCAAATTTAATTACAATATGTCTTGGTGTTGACCTTCTTTTGTTGAATTTGGTGAGAGTTCTCTGTGCCATCTGGATCAGGATATCTGTTTCCTTCCCCAGATTAGGGATGCTTTCAGCTATTATTTCTTTAAATAACTTTTCTGCACCTTTCCCTCTCTTTTTCTTCTGGGACAGCTACAACATGAATGTTATTATGTTTGATGGACCGACTGAGTTCCCTAAATCTGTTCTTGTGTTCCATAATCCTTTTATTCACTTTTGTTCAGCTGCATTATTTTCTATTATCTTATCTCCTATATCTCTTTTTATTCCTCTGTTTCTTCCATTGTTGTTTCATTGCATCAAGACTGTTTTGAATCTCATTATTGTATTTTTCATTTTTAAGTGATTTTTTTAAACTTTCATCTCTGCGGTAAGGGCCTCTATGAAGTCTTCCGTTCTTTTCTCAAGTCCAATGAGATTGTTGCTTAAAATTTTCCATCAGGCATGTTACTTATATCTATCTTGCTTAGATCTCTGGCTGTGACCTTATCTTGTTCTTTCATTTCAGATGAATTCCTCTGTCTTGGCATTTTGCCTAAGTTTCTGTGTTCCTCTGTATGTTAGAAAAGCCTATTATGTTTCCTGTTCCTAAGACTAATGCCCTTATAAAGAAGAGGTCATATAGTTTCCAGGGTCTGATGCTTCAGGGATTGTCTCTGGTGTCTCCTGCATGCACTCTGCTGTTGTGTTTTGGCTGCTCTATCCTTCAGGGCAGTGGTCTGCAGACACTCTCCTTGTCTTTAGTGGGCAGTGTTTGGTCTTTGGTTAGAATGTGGCAAGTTTTAACTAGGTGTGCTCTGGTCTGCTTGTTAAATGAGATCTGATACAATTTCTACTGGAATGAAACCCTATAGAACTCTGATTTTGGACATGGTGTAGGCAGGGGTTTCTTTTGGTCTTTTGGGAAAGGAGCCTGTTGTGCTGGGACTGAGTCAAATTTAATCAAGAAGGTCGGCATAACCAGAGCACAGGAGAACTTGGTGTACCAAGTTAGACATTCTGTATTGGCACTGTGTTGTTTATTTCAGGTGTCCCTGTTTATGCTGAGGGGCAGGGGAGGGAAATCATGCCAACCAAGAACTTTGTCCCCAGAGAAAGTCTCTGTGCCTGCTGCTCTCAGGAAAATACTCTGAGAGGAGCAAATAATCTCCCCTCTCTGGTCCTAGGAATTTGTCAGATTGCTTTTCCACACTGTTTGCCTCCCAGTTGTCTGCATGCCATCTTTCCAGGAACAGGGCAATGCCCTTATGGCTCTATCACAGATAAGCCTGCTGATCTTTAAATCCAGTCTTCAAACCCTGTTGGTTGTAAGAACTCACAAAACCCCACTCCTTTTATATTCCCAGCCAATGGCTTTAGGCAAATGTTACATAAATACTTGAAATATCTCTATGCTTGCTGTGGTTTTCTGTTTTTGCCATAACAAACTACTGCAAAATTAGAGACTTAAAATAATATTTTGTATATCATAATTCCCATGGGTCAAGATCAGTACAGTGGGACTCAGCTGGTTTTTCTCTAATTCTTACAAAACTAAAATCATGGTATTGGCAAGACCATCTTTCTTTCTTCAGGAGAAGAATTTGCTTTCAAGCTAGCTCATTCAGTTTGTTGGCAGAACTTAGAAATTTTTTTTCTCATTTTTTTTTAGTTTTTTATTTTTTATAAACATATAAAGTATTTTTATCCCCAGGGGTACATGTCTGTGAATCACCAGGTTTACACACTTCACAGCACTAACCATAGCACATACCCTCCCCAATGTCCATTACCCCACCCCCCTATCCTGAACCCCCTCCCCCCAGCACCCCTCAGTTTGTTTTGTCAGATTAAGAGTCCCTTATGGTTTGGCTCCCTCCCGGTCCCATCTTGTTTCTTTTCTTCTTTTCCTACCCCCCCAACCCCCCATG
>PISX010025476.1:0-17661 GCA_004024625.1 Mellivora capensis | reverse complement strand
GTGAAAAACCCACCGCAAATATCATTATCAGTGGGGGAAAACTGAGAGCTTTTCTGCTAAGGTCAGGAACATGGCAGGGCTGTCCACTATCCCCACTGCCATTCTGCATAGTACTAGAAGTCCTAGCCTCGGCAATCAGACAACAAAAAGAAATAAAAGGCATCCAAATCGGCAAAAAAAAAAAAAAAAAAAAAATCACTTTTGTTTATCTTTTCAAAGAAGCAAGTTTTGGTTTTGTTTTCCCTATTATCCATTTATTTCTGCTCTAATATTTATTATGTACTCAATTCCACCTTCTTTGGGTTTAATTCTATTTTTTCTAGTTTCAGGTGAAAGGTTAGGTTATTAACTTGAGACCTTTTTTAATATAAGCATTTATAACTCTAAATTTCCCTCTGAGCCTTGTTTTTGTTTCATCCATGAACTTTGATATGTTGTGTTTTTGTTTATAGTCATCCCAACGTTTTTTCTCATTTTCCACTCCCCCCACTTTTTAAATATAATAGAAGGATTGTTAGCATGTTTCAAGTTTCATATTAGTTGGTTTCTTCAATATTTATTTTTCCAGAGTTTAAATATTAGTATACATATCTATTATTATGGATCTAATTTTTCCATCTATTTGGAGTAATTCAAAGAAGAGAAATGCCTATCCCTCTTTCCACACTGAATAGCGCTATAGTAATGGCAAGGTGTGTTTTCACCTGCTCATTCTCTAGGTAGCCTATGCCATCATTCATACCAGAATGCAGTTCTACCAGGGACTTGAATGAAGCCAGAGGGGAAAAATGATTGGGTTAGGCAATAATCTCATCCTTGACATCCATTGAAAGTAGATGTTCAGTTCAAGGTCAAGATCACAATTTTAAGTATTCTCATCATTTTTTAGCAATCCAAAGAAGAGATAAAATTGCTGAAATGCCCAACATTTTCTGAATATGGAATGGTCTATGTTTCATAGTCCATTATTAAGCTAAAAGAAACTTTTAAAAAAAAAGATTTTATTTATTTATTTGACAGAGATCACAAGTAGGCAGAGAGAGCGAAGTGGAAGCAGGCTCCCTGCCAGGCAGAGAACCCAATGCGGGGCTTGATCCCAGGACCCCAGGATCACGACCTGAGCCGAAGGCAGAGGCTTTTTAACCCACTGAGCCACCCAGGTGCCCCTAAAAGAAACTTGACCTTACTCCTTGATCATGGCATCCCCTGGGTAATTTGCCCTGTTACTTATTTATCATGGAAGAAGAGCTGTAATAAGTCATGTAAGAAAGGGCTCAGTCACTAAGTGTCTGCCATCAGCTCAGGTCATGATCCCAGGATCCTGGGATGGAGTCCCACATTGGGCTTCCTGCTCTGTGGGAAGCCTGCTTCTCCCTCTCCTACTCCCCCTGCTTGTGTTCCCTCTCTCACTGTGTCTCTCTGTCAAAAAAATAATAAATACAATTTTTTAAAAAGTCATGTAATAAATAATATTTAAGTAGGTCACCCACAGCTGGCCAGAATCATGTTTTATTGTTATATGAGCACTCCTAACTAGTAATTGATCTATTAAGATCTTTTATTTCTTCATGATTCAGTCTTGGTAAGTTGTAGACTTCTAGGAATTTATCTATTTCTTTTAGGTTGTCCAAGATCTCCTTTGGTTCATCCCAATTTGGGATTATCTAGGATTCCTGGGTCTGGGTGCTTATTTCCTTCCCCAGGTTAAGAAAGTTTCCGGCCATTATTTCTTCAAGTATGTTTTCTGCCCCCTTTTCTCTCTCTTCTACTAGGAGTCCTATAATGCAAATGTTTGTCTGTTTCATATTGTCCTTTAAGTTCCTTAGCCTACCTTCTCTCTTGTTCATTCTTTTTTCTTTTTCTGCTCTCATTGGGTGAATTCCTCTGCTGCCTGCTAGAGTTCATGGAATTTTTCTTCTGCATCTCCTCCACTGTTGAACCCCTCCATCGTATTTTTCAGTTCAGTTGTTATAGTCTTCGTCTCTGTAACTGCTCTTTGAGACGTTCTTATATTTTTATATCTCTTTTTTGAACTTCTCACTTAGTTCACCCATTATTCTTCTGGGCTTGGTGAACATCTTTATGGCCATTAATTTGAATTCTATACAGGCAAATCATAAGATTTTTCTCTCTGTCATTTGGGTCATAGTCCTTTTTCTTCATTTTCCTTGACTCTCTGTGTTGGTTTCTACATATTATAGAAATAGCCACCTTGGGGCCCCTGGTGGCTCAGTGGGTTAAAGCCTCTGTCTTCAGCTCAGGTCATGATCCCAGGGTCCTGAGATTGAGCCCAGGGTCCTGGGATCGAGCCCTGCATCAGGCTCTCTTCTCAGCGGAGAGCCTGCTTCCCCATCTCTCTCTCTGCCTGCCTCTCTGCCTACTTGTGATCTGTCTGCCAAATAAAAAAATAAATAAAATCTTAAAAAAAATAAATAAAGAAAGAAATAGCCACCTTTTCCAGTCTTGAGTTAGTGGCCTTGTGTGGGAGATCAACCTAAGCGTTCAATCCTTCCCTAGCTCTTGGTTGTCTCTCAAAACTTTTTGATTGTCCAAGCAGCCTACTTTATTCTTAGTGGCTCCCAGTAGTTGATGGGGTGCCTAGGCTTGTCAGGGTCCCAATGGGAATATCTCAGTCAGCACCTTAATTCAGGCTGCTTGGAAGCCAGACCCTGAGGCAGAAAGTTTCAAAGTATGCAAATATACTTCCTGCAGGGGAAGAATGGGAAATGGGTGTTTCTCTGTGCTCCCTCTGCACTGAGCCCTGGGGCAGTAGCCAGTTAAGAACTGTTTCTTTCCTACTGTCTGGTTGAATCTGTGAACACAAGTCGTGCTGGCTCCCAGAGCCTGGAAATCAAAGGGTAGCCCTTGGGTGGCAGCCTCAAAAACTCTGGCAGGAGGGCTGCCTGGGTGGCTCTGTGGTTAAGCCTCTACCTTTGGGTCAGGTCATGATCTCAGGGTCCTGGGATCAAGCCCTGCATTGGGCTCTCTGCTCAGCAGGGAGCCTGCTTCCCCCTTTCTCTCTGCCTGCCTCTCTGCTTATTTGTGATCACTCTCTGTGTCAAATAAATAATCTTAAATAAATAAGTAAAACTGTGGCAGCAGACATGTGCACATGTTTTTTTTCTGGGAGATACCAACAACCTGGAGTGAGGCAGAGGGAGAACCTAAAGGCAGCACCCACTCTCTCAGGCAACAGCTATGCTCATAAACTAAATACCTCTCTTATACACAGACTTGGGGTGGTTCAGTTTGTTCCCCTCTCCTGTGCTCTGGGGTATAGCTTGTTGAGAACTCTCTCTCCATTAGTTCTAGTCAGTAGGGGACCCATAAACCTAAGCCTACCAGCTTAAATGTCCATGAGCAGCAGCTCCAAAAGCCTGCATGATTTCTTTTTTGAAATTATAAGCCCCTTGGGATTTCTTGTTTGACCCAATGGTTATTTAAAAATATGTGTTTCATTTCTACATTATTGTGATTTTCTCATATTTCCTTCAATAATTGATTTATAATTGTGATTAAAGAACAAATTTTGTGGGGCACCTGGGTAGCTCAGTGGGTTAAAGCCTCTGCCTTCGGCTCAGGTCATGATTCCAGGGTCCTGAGATCGAGCCCCACTTTGGGCCCTCTGTTCAGCTGGGAGCCTGCTTCCCCCCACCCTCCACCTGCCTCTCTGCCTACTTGTGATCTCTGTATGTCTAATAAATAAATAAAATCTTTAAAAAATTTTATAAATTTTGTTGCCTTAAATGTACTGAGACTTGTTTTATGGACTAACATATGATCTATCCTGGAGGATGATCTACATGTATTTTTTAGAAAAATATATTCTGCTGTCATTGCTTATAGGCTTCTCCAAATGTCTTATGGTCTAACAGGTTGATAATGGAATTCACATATTTATTTCCTTCTTGATCTTCTGTTAGTGGTTTAGCCATTATTACAGCTAGGGATATTGAGGTCCCCAATTAGTCTCTGAATTGTCTGTTTCTCTTTCATATCTGACAGTTTTTGCTTCATGTGTTTTGGGGCTTTATTGGTAAATATGTGTACATTTGTAAATGCTGTATTTTCTGATGGATGGATTCTCTTATCCTTATAAAACGTTCTTTGTCTCTATTAGTGTAGCCACTGATATCAGACAAAATAGACTAAACAAAACTTAATAGAAGCTGTCAGCAGGAGGGGAACTGTGTGCATACAGAAGACAGAGAAATAGGCCATGGCACCAGGGACCTCACACAAGGAGCACTAATCCCCATAATGTTTGGCTTTTAAAACCAGAGGAGAGCCTGGGTGGCTCAGTCCATTAGGCATCTGTCTTTGGCTTGGGTCGTGATCCCTGGGTCCTGGGATTGAGCCCTGTGTTGGGCTCCCTGCCCAGCGGGGAGTATGCTTCTTCCTCTCCCTCTGCTGCTCCCCCTGCTTGTGCTCTCTTGCTCTCTCTGTCAAACAAATAAATAGAATCTTAAAAATACATACAAACATACCAGAGGGGCTGAATACAAACATACATACATACCAGAGGGGCTGAATTCCATGAGTTTGGGACAGAATCCCATGAGTTTTTGTAAGTAGTGGGACATGGAACTTGGAGCTTTAAAAGTCAGGAAAAATGACTCAGACACAAGAGTAGAGTATAAGCAACACACACAAGATACTCATCTGAAGGGCCAGGTTCTGGTGAATAGGGGACACTGTACCTACTTTGTTGAGAGTTTTTATTTGGAATAGATGTTGCACTTTGTCAAATGCTTTTTCTGCATCTATTGAGAGGATCATATCGTTCTTCTCCTTTCTTTTATTAATGCAGTATGTCATGTTGATTTGAGTATTGAACCACTCGTGCAATCCAGGAATAAATCCCATTTGATTGTGGTGAATGATTCTTTTAATGTACCTTTGGATTTTATTGAGAAATTTTACATCCGTGTTCATTGGGGATATTGGCCTTAGTTTTTTCTTTTTAGTGGAATCTTTATCTGGTTTTGGTATCGGGGTAAGCCAGCCTCATAGAATGAATTTGGAAGTTTTCCTTCTTTTTCTATTTTTTGGAATAGTTTGAGAAGAATAGGTATTTATCTTCTTTAAATGTTTGGTAAAACTTGCCTTGCAGTCATATGGCCCTGGACTTCTGTTTGTTGGAAGATTTTTTTATTACGGATTCAGTTTCTTTGCAGGTTATGTGTCTGTTCAAATTTTCTATTTCCTCTTTTTTCAGTTTTAGTAGTTGATATGTTTCAAGGAGCTTATCCATTTCTCCTAGGTTGTCCTGTTTGTTGACATACAGTTTTTCATAATATCCTCTTATAATTTTCTTTATTCTGTGGTGTTGATTGTTATTTTTCCTCTCTCATTTGTGATTTTGTTTGTTTCATTTGTTTTCTTTTTGTTAGATCTAGCTAGGAGTTTATCAGTTTTATTAGTTTTTTCAAAGAACTAGCTCCTGGTTTTATTGATCTATTTTTTTAATTTAGTTTCTGTATCATTTATTTCTACTATAATCTTTATTATTTTCTTTAGACTTTAGACTTCATCTGTTCTTTTTCTAGCTCCTTTAGGTGTAGGATTACTAATCTATTTTCAATTTATTGAGGTGTAGTGGGTGTATAATACTAGTTTTGCTTGTGCAACATAATGATTCAGCAGTTAAATACATTATGAAGTAATTGCTATAATTCATCAAGCTACTTTCATTCATCATACAGAGTAGTTACACAGTATTAACTATATTCCCTATACTGTATGTTTTTTTTCTCATGTTTTATTTATTTTGTAACTGAAAGTTTGTACCTTTTAATCCCTTCATCTATTTCACCCATTGCCTCAACACATTTCCCTATGGCAGCCACCAGGTGGTTCTCTGTATCTATGAGTCTGTTTCCCCCCCCCCTCTTTTTTTTTCCATTTGTTTTGGTTTTTAGGTTACAGAGATAAGTGAAATCGTGGTATTTTTTTTTTTCTGTCTGACTTATTTTACATAACATTATACTGTGTCTCTCTGTTGTTGCAAATGACCAGATTTCACTCTTTTTAATGGATGAATAATATTCCAGGTGTGTATGTGGGGGTGATCTTTATTCATTCATCTAATGATGGACACATAAGTTGCTTCCATATGTTGGTTATTGTAAATAATGCTGCAATATGCGTAGTAAAACATATATCTTTGCAATTATTGTTTTTGTTTTGTTGAGATACATACCCAGAAAAGGAATCATGGAATCATATGATAGTTGTATTTTTTTTTTAAGATTTTATTTATTTGAGAGAGAGCGAGCGAGCCCATGCAAGTGGGGAGAGAAGCAGACTACACTTGAGCAAGAGCCTGATGCCGGGCTCAGTCTCAGACCCTGAGATCATGACCTTAGCAAATATCAACAGTCGGACACTTAACTGACTGGGCCACCCAAGTGTTCCATGGTAATTCTATTTTTAGTTTTTTGAGGAACCTCCATACTGTTTTCCATAATGGCTATACCATTTTGCACCCCTGCCTACAGTGCTTGAGGGTTCTCTTTTCTCCACACCCCCACCAACATTGTTATTTATTGTATTTTTTTTAAGATTTTATTTATTTACTTGACAGAGATCACAAGTAGGCAGAGGCAGGCGGGGGGGTGGTTGGGTGCGGTGTAAGCAGGCTCCCTTCCTAGGAGAGAGCCTGGTCCCAAGACCCTGGGACCATGACCTGAGTTCAAGGCAGAGGCTTTAACCCACTGAGCTACCCAGGTGCCCCTATTTATTGTATTTTTGATACTAGCTATTCCAATTGCTGTGAGGTGATATCTCTTTGTGGTTTTGATTTGAATTTCCCTAATGATTAGTGATATTGAACATCTTTATATGTTTCTGTTGGACATCTGTATCCCTTCTTTGGAGAATGTCTATTCTGTCTACTCTGCCCATTTTCTAAATGGATATTTTTATATTAAGTTGTATGAGTTTTTTATTTTGGACATTAAGCCCTTATCAGTTATAGCATTTGCAAATATTTTCTCCCATTCCATACTTTGTCTTTTCCTTTTGTGGTTGGTTTTCTTCATTGTGCAAAAGATTTTAGTTTGATGTGGTCCTGTTTGTTTATTTTCCTTTAGTTGTCATGCCTGAAAAGACAGATAGAAAAAAATATTGCTAAGACTGATGTCCCAGGGTTTATTAGCTATGTTTTCTTCGAGGAGTTTTATGGTTTCCAGTCTTACATTTAGGTTTTTAACCCATTTTGAGTTTATTCTTGTGTATGGTATAAGAAAGTCATCCAGTTTCATTCTTTTGCATGTAGCTGTCGAATTTTCCCAACACCATTTGTTGAAAAAAGACATCGTTTCGCCATTATATGTTCCTGCCTCCTTGTTGAAAAATTACTGACCACATGAGAATGGTTTTATTTCTGGAATCTATTCTGTCCCAATGATCTGTATATATATTTTTTGCCAATATCATAGTCTTTTGATTACTGTACCTTTAAGTATAGTTTCAAAGCAGGGAGCATGATACTGTATCAAGCTTTGCTCTTCTTCGGATATATTTTTGTGGTTTTCTACGAATTTTATTTTTTTTGTTCTAGTTCTATGAAAAATGACATTGGTATTTAGATAGGGATTATATAGAATCCATAGATTGTTTCGGGTAGTATGGGCATTTTAATGGTATTAATATCTCCAGTCCATGAGCAGAGTATATCTTCACATTATTTGCATCATCTCTAATTACTTCTCATTTTTTCTCAAAGTTCCGGTCTTTCATCTCCTTGGTTAAATTTATTCCGAGGTATTTTATTCATTTTGGTACAGCTATAATAATTAGTATATTAATTCGTTATTAGTGTAAAGTTGCAACATACTTATTTCTTTTCAGGGTAACAGAATTCATAGTTTCTGCACCACACCCAGGGCTCCATGCAGTGCATGCCCTCCATAATACCCACCACCTGGCTCCCCCAACCTCCCACCCCCTCCCCTTCAAAAACCTCAGGTTGTTTTTCAGAGTCCATAGTCTCTCATGGTTCATCTCCCCCTCTAATTTCCCTCAACTCCCTTCTCCTCTCCATCTCCCCATGTCCACCGTGTTATTTGTTATGCTCCGCAAATAACTGAAACCATATGATAATTGGTTCTTCCAATTCTAATTGGTTCTTCTCTTCCAGTCCCATCCATGTTGCTACAAAAGTTGGATATTAATCCTTTCTGATGGAGGCATAATACTCCATAGTGTATATGGACTACATCATCCTTATCCATTCGTCCGTTGAAGGGCATCTTGGTTCTTTCCCCACAGTTTGGCGACCGTGGCCATTATTGCTATAAACATTGGAGTACAGATAGCCCTTCTTTTTTTTTTAAAGATTTTATTTATTTCACAGACAGAAATCACAAGTAGGCAGAGAGGCAGGCAGAGAGAGAGGAGGAAGGAGGCTCCCTGCTGAGCAGAGAGCCTGATGCGTGGTTCGATCCCAGGACCCTGGGATCATGACCTGAGCTGAAGGCAGAGGCTTTAACCCACTGAGCCACCCAGGTGCCCCACAGATAGCCCTTCTTTTCATCACATCTGTATCATTGGGGTTAATACACAGTACCGCAATTTCAGGGTCATAGGGAAGCTCTATTTTTAACTTCTTGAGGAATCTCCACATTGTTCTCCAGAGTGGCTGCACCAACTTGCATTCCCACCAACAGTGTAAGAGGGTTCCCCTTTCTCCACATCCTCTCCAACACACGTTGTTCCCTGGCTTGCTAATTTTGGCCATTCTAACTGGTGTGAGGTGGTATCTCAATCTGGTTTTAATTTTAATCTCCCTGATGGCTAGTGATGATGAACATTTTTTCATGTGTCTGATAGCCATTTGTATGTCTTCATTGGAGAAGAGTCTGTTCATATCTTCTGCCCATTTTTTGATATGATTATCTTTTTTGTGTGTATTGAGTTTGAGAAGTTCTTTATAGATCCTGGATATCAACCTTTTGTCTGTACTGTCATTTGGAAATATCTTCTCCCATTCCGTGGGTTGCCTCTTTGTTTTGTTGACTGTGTCCTTTGCTGTGCAGAAGCTTTTGATCTTGATGAAGTCCCAAAAGTTCATTTTTGCTTTTGTTTCCTTTGCCTTTGGAGACATATCTTGAAAGAAGTTGCTGTGGCTGATATCAAAGAGGTTACTGCCTACGTTCTCTTCTAGGATTCTGATGGATTCCTGTCTCATGTTGAGGTCCTTTATCCATTTCGAGTTTATCTTTGTGTACGGTGTAAGAGAATGGTCGAGTTTCATTCTTCTACATATAGCTGTCCAATTTTCCCAGCACCATTTATGGAAGAGTCATCTTTTTTCCATTGTATATTTTCTCCTGCTTTGTCGAAGATTATTTGACCATAGAGTTGAGGGTCCATATCTGGGCTCTCTACTCTGTTATACTGGTCTATGTGTCTGTTTTGATGCCAGTACCATGCTGTCTTGGTGATCACAGCTTTGTAATAAAGCTTGAAATCAGGTAATGTGATGCCACCAGTTTTGTTTTTGATTTTCAACATTTCCTTAGCGATACAGGGTCTCTTCCAATTCCATACAAATTTTAGGATTATTTGTTCCAGCTCTTTGAAAAATACGGTGGAATTTTGATGGGAATGGCATTAAAAGTATACATTGCCCTAGGTAGTATAGACATTTTAACAATGTTTATTCTTCCGATCCAAGAACATGGAATGGTCTTCCATCTTTTTGTGTCTTCTTCAATTTCTTTCATGAGTGTTCTGTAGATCCTCGAGTACAGATCCTTGACCTCTTTGGTTAGGTTTATTCCCAGGTATCTTATGGTTCTTGGTGCTATGGTAAATGGAATCGATTCTCTAATTTCCCTTTCTGTATTTTCATTGTTAGTGTATAAGAAAGCCACTGATTTCTGTACATTGACTTTGTATTCTGCCACATTACTGAATTGCTGTATGAATTCTAGTAGTTTGGGGGTGGAGTCTTTTTGGTTTTCCATATAAAGTATCACATCACTTGCAAAGAGAGAGAGTTTGACTTCTTCCTTGCCAATTTGGATACCTTTTATTTCTCTTTGTTATCTGATTGCTGTTGCTAGGACTTCTAATACTATGTTGAACAAGAGTGGTGAGAATGGAATCCTTGTCGTGTTCCTGATCTCAACGGGATTTCTGAAGAAGAAAATAAACTTGATTTCAATTTTGGTTTTGGTTCTCACAGACATCTTGAGAATAATGAATTTCTAGATCTCAGAAGAGTAGCTATTGGGTAGGATGTCCATAACAGATGCCACTTATCAGTACTTCTCAGGAAGGATCCAGGTGTCCAGATTGGGGCCTGACTCTAAGAATAATCAGCCCCTGCAATGGGGACTGGAATTTATTCTCCAAAAGAGCACAAATGGGTTGACCCAAGGCAAAGATGCTTATAAGAGATTAAGAGAACCATTTCAAAGAGCAGAATAAAGACTAAGAAAACCATTGGCAGGCCATTAAAACAAAAGACTAAGACCTAATTAGTGGGGTAAAGACGTTTCCACAGAATTTGAAGAATAAAAAAATTATTCATGAATTCATCCTTAAGTATCTTTTGGATACACAATACACTCAAAATTTGAACTATGGAGGTATGGTTAGATGTGAATCATCTTCATTCAGACCTCTTAGTACGTCTAACTCAGGTACTAAATAGATAGGATTTGTTTCCAAAACCAAGAGGCTCTTGTTACTTATTACTAATCTTTATATTTCAGTGTATTTTCATATTGGATATGATGTTATAGCATAAGGAATAAATGAAATATTCAAAAACTTCATTACAAAGACATATAATATCTTGCCCAGACATTCAACAAATGTATGTTACATTCTTCTCCTTCAGCCGCATAGTGTTATTAGGACATATTACAATCATTTGGTAGAAACCACTTTTTTCAAAGGCCATTTTGGTTTTTCATTAATTATAATGTGTCAAATAGAGTCCATGGCCAGCCAAATTTATAGCGAATTCCATTCTATATTGAACAAACTGTTATCTTGAAGTTCCTGGATAGACTAGATTTGACTCCATCATTCCTGTTTTTTTTCCAATGGATTTTTGGAAATTGTATGGGATTTTCAGTTTCTGCTGAGAATATTGACCTTAAAGGAGCTTCCTTTGTGTCGATAATTCTCTAGAACCCCTTACCATAGAGATAACAATGGCCATGCCACAGAAAAGTATACCTAAGATTGAATATTCATAGCCCAAAGTCACTTGCACTTAGAATCTTCTCCAGTTAGCCCAGCCATCTATTATATCTTGTTTTAGACACTAGCAGTTACCTATAAAAATACCCCTAAGATTCAATGAAATCTTACAATATTTTAGGAAAAATGAGGAGGAAAATAATTTAAAAAACATAAAATGTAAATAAAGCTAGAGGGATTCTCTATTAAACATAGTGGAGTTACATATAAAACACCCATTTAACAAGCTTCTTCTGGTTTAATATCTAGTGCTCTCATGTCCCTTTGTTCTTGTTAAAAAACAAAAGCCTTTAAAAAGACTCTTGTAAGTTTACTTATTCTAAAATCTAAAAAACAAAATAGTTTTAAGTATTATTTCATTATCTCTACACAACACTTATATCACTAAATCTTGGTTGTATTAATAAAATAAAACTTCAGAGCTTCTGAAATTTGGAGTCTTGTTTTGTTTTTCTTGGGTTTTTTGTGACTAAGCAGCCAGCTAACTTTACATAAATCTATGTATATTGAGGTCACATTAAAAACACTGGAAATTTATGCCTAAATTTATGATCAGCTAGCCAAATGTTTTATTTCAATATATAGCTTTTTAAAAAATTCGGTATGGAAGATAACCTTTATATTTGTTAGGTTTATGTTGCAGTAGTAACATGTAACAATCATTCCCAAAATTCAGTGTGTGTACTCTTTCTACTATCAGCAACTACAAGCTGTTTCTCCACATCAATTTCTAGTACCAACTGGAGGTCTAGCAATTCAATTCACTTTAGACACTAACTTCTGGAGGTAGCACAGACTTCACAGGTCAAGGACTGCAAAACTGCCCTCACTTCAGCTGTCAGCCACAAGTGGGGTGCCCAAGCTACCCCAAATTTTGATCAGAAGACTACAAATTCAGTGGTTCATACAACTCCCCTCCTTAGGTTTGGTAATTTGCTACAGTGGCTCACAGAAATTAGGAAAGTGCTTTACTTATGATTTTCAGTTTACTACAAAGGATATAATTCAGGAATAGCCAAGTGGAAGAAATGCACAGGGCAAGATATGGGGGAAGGAAGGAGAAAAAGCTTCCATGCCCTTTTGGGTGTTCTGCCCGCCTGGCATACCAATGTGTTCACCAACCTGGAAACTCTCAAATCTCATTGTTCAAGAGTTTCTAGAGAGGTTTCATCACGTAGGCATGATTTACTAAATCACTGGCCATTGGTGACTGAATTCACTTTCCAGCCTCTCTCCCCTCCCTGGAGGTTGATTTAATTTCACGATTGTTTTTTCTGTTGATCAGTCCCCATTCTAAAGTTATCTAGCCCCTACCACCACGGATCATATTAACATGTAAAAGACGCAAATTACAAACTTTTGGGGAGCTCTGTGCCAGGAACTGGGGACGAAGAACAAATGTTTATTTTTATTATACCATATAGTAGTTTACAAAAACAATTATTGCCTCTCATGTAGATTTCTATAGGTAGGTTGGGTCTCTGCTAAGCTTATCTGGGATCATGTCAGCTTGGTCTAGGCTGTGGTTTGGTTTGAGATATACTCCATGTATTTTCTTATTTGGGGCCCAGCACTTACCCAGTGTATGTTTTGTCTTGGTGGATGGTCAAAACATAAGAGGTGTGAACAGAAATGGGCAATGTCTCTTAATACTTCATCCTAGAACTGATACATGCTTTTGCCAGCCCCTGCCCCCACCACCACATTCAGTTGACTAAAGCAAGACACATGGTCAAATCCAAACTCAATGAGACAGGAAGTAAATCTGCTCATATGACATTAATTGCAGGGAAGGAGTAGTACAGGAGAAATTTTGACAAATAACGCAATATACTAGGGGGCCTCGAATATTTTTTCAAAGGGGCAGATAGGCAAGCATTTTGTGATGGTTTTTACTATGTTCTAGCTAGCATTTTCTGACTCCTGCAATAAAACACAGTCTTTCCTATTATCACAATTTTCCCTTCCAAATGCAAATTATGAATACCCCAGGAGTCATATTCGGAGTCAACATCCAGGATCTCAAGACAATATATGTATCAGGCCAAAATGTGGCAACTCATGATGAAGAGACTTAAGATTTAAAATGTCAAACCATCTGGTATATATATATACACACACACACACACACAGTGATGAAAAGAGGCAGGATAACTACAGTTAACATCCCCATTTGGAAAAGAAAAGAATTGGAGGCACATAGGAGTAACCAAAATCCTACAGAAGGTGATAAATATGTCATAATTGGGGCCCAGATCCAATTCCTAGTAACAATTCCCTAGTCCACTGTTCTCCATGGTTCTTGAATGTATCGGCTGTGATATATTTTCTTTTGTTAGCCTTGGCCAAATTTGAAAAGACCATCAGATCGCTTCTCAGCCTTTTGGCTAAGATCAAGTATAAAAAGACCATCAGAGAACATTCTTTTCTTTCTTAGCTTGTTTCTTACCTGTTTAAAGTTGAAATCCCTGTGATCTCTTTCATTGTTCATTTTTAAATTGAAGGTGATGTACTTTTGTCAATAACAGCTCTCTGAAACCCCTTCTCCCTCCCCTCTATTTTTAATCTCTCAATTTGATCAGTCCTATATGCCAAAGTCAGACCCATCACTTTGGGGGGGGCATGTCTCTTTCTCTTTCTTGACTTAATTTCATCCTTTGACCACATCTTCCTTCACTGAAATTATACTCTTAGTCTCCTTTATAGATGCCATCTTGCCCAATGGTAATGATCTACTAACCCCTACCTTAAGTTGTGAAGAGTTCTTAACCAAAGGTTTCCATAGCCACATCCATATTTTGTCTTTGCTCTGAGGCTGTGTCTTTAAAACCAAAGTTCCGGTTGGGTGTTTCCCATGAGTCTGAGTCTTAGAAGGCCTTTTATTTTTTATTTTATTTTTTTAAAGATTTTATTCATTCATTTGAGAGAGAGAGAGCACATGCAGGAGGAGTGGCAGAGGGAGAGGGAAAAGCAGCCTCCCTACTGAACAGGGAGCCCGAAGCAGGGCTTAGAAGGCCTTTTAAACTCAAAAATTTTTAATGATTTTATTTATTATTTGACAGAGAGAGACACAGCGAGAGAGGGAACACAAGCAAATTATGGATGGGAAGCAGGCTTTCCGTCTAGTGGGGAATCCGACACGGGGCTCGATCCCAGGACCCTGGGATCATGACCTGAGCCGAAGGCAGACACTTAACAACTCAGCCATCCAGGCACCTTCAAAATATTTTTTAATCTTATCTTCAAATAGTGGACACTTGAAAGAGTTTCACTTCTCAACCTGAAAAATTCTAGATTTTTCTGACCATTCTATATTCTTTTTCAATTGTTTTTTTCCTGATATCCTCTTTTTCTTTTGGCACCATATCAAATAAAACTAGTAACAATCAACACATCCTATCAACAACCTGCCTCAAAACCTCCATGCCTAATGTCACAAATTAATTAGAAGGAACATTTACTACTAAATGTTTTGCCCCAAGTAACCTGGATTGCCAATCCCAGGCCACTTTAAACACTTCCCCCCAAAGCCAGTGCTTTGTATTTTAGGTTGATGTCATGGCTGTATTTCATTGTTACTACCAATTTTTGCATAATGTGTTTTTTTTTAGTACAGTTGACATACAATATTACATTAGTTTCAGTTGTACAAGTTAGTGATTTGACAAGTCCGTACATTATGCTATGTTCACCATAAGCATAGATACCACTTGTCCTATTACATGAATGTATTCTTTATGCTGTGCCTTTTATTCCCCTGACTTATTCATTCCATAACTGGAAGCCTATCACGTCCTGTCTCCTTCACCCATTTCCCAGACCCTTACCCCTTGAAACCCCTTTATTCATTTGTTGTTTTTATAGATTCCATCTATGATTGAAATCATACAGTATTTGTCTTCTATGTGTGACTTATTTCACTTAGCATGATACCCTGTAGGACCATCCATGTTGTCTCAAATGTCACAATCTCACCCTTTTTTATAGCTATTTAGTATTCCCCACTATGTGTATGTGTGTGTCTGTGTGTGTGTGTCTCTCTGTGTTTGTGTGTGTATACACCACATCTTCCCTATCGATTCGTCTATTGATGGACCCTTAGATTGCTTCCACCTCTTTAAAAATATTCCTAAAACTTGGTGCTTTGCAATAATCAACATTTGTTTCTTGCTGAATATATAAAACTAAGGGAGTTTGTTCCTAGCTATCTGTCCTACAAGAAATGCTAATGGGGGTCTTCAATTGGAAATATGAGAATATTAAACAATAACTCAAAGTAATATGAAGAAATAAGGAGCTCTGGTAAAGGTAAGTTCGTAGCTAAACATAATAGCTAGTAATATTTTTGCTTTAGAATTCTTTTTGTTTCCTATACAATTTAAAAGACAAATGCATAAAACAATAATTATAAGTCAATATTAATGGGCACACAGGTGCAAAGATGCAATCTGTGACAATAACAATACAAAGTGTGGGGAAATGGAGGTGCAAAGGAGCAGTTTTTATATGCTATTGAAGAAAAGTTGCTATCAATTCAAAACTGGATTATTTAAATTTAGGATATTAATTTAAATTCTCATGGTAACCACTTAAAAAATAACTAACAAATACACATAGAAGGAAATAAAAAGGGAACCAAAATGACAGACTAGAAAAAATTAACCAAACACAAAAAAGATAGTATTGAAGGAATGAAGAAAAAAAAGATATGACATATAAAAATGAAGAGTAAGATGGTGAAAGAAAACATTTTTTAAAGGTTTTTTATTTATTTTAGAGAGAGAGAGAGAGAGCAAGCACAAGAGCAGGGTGAGGAGCAGAGGGAGAAGCCCTAATTCAGGACTCAGTCCCTGGACTCCAGGATCATGACCTGAGCAGAAGGCAGATGCTTAACTGAGTCACCAAGGTGCCCCAAAGAAAGACTTCTTAACAGTAATCTCCTTAAATGTAAATGCATTAAATTTACCAACTAAAAAAATAGAGGCCAGTAGAATGGATACAAAAACATGATCCAACCACATACAGTCTATAAGAAACACAATTTAGGCCCCCAAACAAAACATAGGTTGAATGTGAATGAATGGAAAAGACATTTCGTAGCAGTAACCAAAAGAAAGCTGGAGTATCTACATTATTATCAGACAAAACCAACTTCAAGTCAAAATTGTTACAGGATACTCAGAAAGTCATATATTGATATAAGGGTAAAACTATAAAGAAGATATAAAAATTATCATCACATACACCAAACAATAGAAAATACATGAAGGAAATATTGAAAGAATGCAAATCAAAACCACAATGAGACACTACTTAACACCTACTAGAAAGGTAAAAATTAAAAAAAAAAGAATGAAAACAACAATGTCGATAAGAATATGGAGAAATTGAAACCCTCTTACATTGTTTATGGGAACACAAAGTTGGAATATAAAGTACAGAAAAATTTGGTGTTTCTTAAAAAAGTTAAACAGAATTGCCGTATGACTTAGCATTTCTACTTTTAGGTATATAACCAAAGTAACTGAAGACAGGTACTCAAACAAATACTTGTGCATGAACATTAATTCAGTAAGATTCACAGTATCCTCAAAGTGGAATTAACCCAAATGTCCATCACAGATAAATGGATAAACATATAATGGAATAATATTCAACCATAGAAAGGAGTAAAATGATGATACATCTGTAACAGAGATTTTTTTTAAATTTCTTTTCAGCGTAACAGAATTCATAGTTTTACACCACACCCAGTGCTCCATGTAATGCGTGCCCTCCATAATAACCACCACCAGGCTCCCCCAACCTTCCACCCACCGCTCCTTCAAAACCCTCTGGTTATTTTTCAGAGTCCATGGTCTCTCATGGTTCATCTCGCCCCCAATTTCCCTCAACTCCCTTCTCCTCTCCATCTCCCCATGTCCTCCGTGTTATTTGTTATGCTCCGCAAATAAGTGAAACCATATGATAGTTGACTCTCTCTGCTTGACTTATTTAACTCAGCATAATCTCTTCCAGTCCGTCCATGTTGCTACAAAAGTCGGGTATTCATCCTTTCTGATGGAGGCATAATACTCCATGGTGTATATGGACCACATCTTCTTTATCCATTCGTCTGTTGAAGGGCATCTTGGTTCTTTCCACAGTTTGGCGACCGTGGCCATTGCTGCTATAAAGATTGGGGTGCAGATGGCCCTTCTTTTCACCACATCTGTATCTTTGGGGTAAATACACAGTACCGCAATTGCAGGGTCATAGGGAAGCTCTATTTTTAACTTCTTGAGGAACCTCCACACTGTTCTCCAGAGTGGCTGCACCAACTTGCATTCCCACCAACAGTGTAAGAGGGTTCCCCTTTCTCCACATCCTCTCCAACACACGTTGTTTCCTGGCTTGCTGATTTTGGCCATTCTAACTGGTGTGAGGTGGTATCTCAAT
>PISX010025475.1:0-26072 GCA_004024625.1 Mellivora capensis | reverse complement strand
ATGTTCCTAGGAAGGTGTTGCTGCGGCTGAGGTCGAAGAGGTTGCTGCCTGCGTTCTCCTCAAGGATTTTGATGGATTCCTTTCTCACATTGAGGTCCCTCATCCATTTTGAATCTATTTTCGTGTGTGGTGTAAGGAAATGGTCCAATTTCATTTTTCTGCAAGTGGCTGTCCAATTTTCCCAACACCATTTATTGAAAAGGCTGTCTTTTTTCCATTGAACATTCTTTCCTGCTTTATCGAAGATTAGTTGACCATAGAGTTGAGGGTCTATTTCTGGGCTCTCTATTCTGTTCCATTGATCTATGTGTCTGTTTTTGTGCCAGTACCATACTGTCTTGATGATGACAGCTTTGTAATAGATCTTGAAGTCCGGAATCGTGATGCCACCAACTTTGGCTTTCTTCAGAAAAGACCTCGAATAGCCAAAGGAATATTGAAAAAGAAAACACAGTTGGTCTTTTGACCATCTCCACCTCACTTACCCATTGGGTCAAAACCACATTCCTGTTGCATCTCGGTTGTCCTCTATCTGGAATTGCTCCAGAAATGCCCTGTCTAGAATATGAATTTACTTTGTGACTACCAACACCTCCCTGGGGCTGCTGGTTCTTTTCCTAGATTTCCTTCCTCTGCTACCCCGTTCTCTCTAGTTCTAGCTCTTTCTTCCATTAGGCAGCATTGCTCACCCTACCCTGTAGATATTGTTACAAAAAATGGAGTTACAATACAGAGCATGGTGAGTGCATGTGTATGACACAAAGCATTTTGTAGTAAGGAAGATTCATGATTTGAACCTTTGTTGCCTCCAAGAGAGTGCTCATTGCACTCTATCACAGATGCATACCTCCTTCCTTCCTGCACCCAGAGCCTTCATTTTTGTAAGATAAAACATTCTATCCCCCCCCCAGGACAGGATTACCAGATTCTTTGTCATTCTGGTCATTCTGTTACAGGAAAATCCACTTTGTCACTGTCTCTCTGAAAATTCGGTGTCCAAAAAGGAACAAAATATAGGCAGCTTGAGAGTTCACGTAAGTGTTTTATCATCCAGCCCACATTTCTCCAACTTGTCCACAAGGATATCAGGAGAGACTATAAAAATGCCTTGCTGAAATCCTTGCATGTCAAAAAGAAAATCAGGCTATCTGACATAAAACACAAACACCCAAGCCCACGCAGGACAACATTTACACATTACAACTTAAATGTCCAACTACCCCCCCCCCCAAATAAAAACCCCCAGTACTCTTTATTTTCTATAAGTGACCTCATCTTTTCCCAAATCCCATATTCCATTTAGGAGTAGGAAAAATAAATCTAAAAGTTGCCAGTTCTTGGTATCTTGGTAGTTTTGTCTCTTCTGTTTTTAAATAGTCTCTGTTAAATTGGCTCACTGTCTTTGGGATAAACATTTGATTCAGGATTTAAACATGGGAGTTGCTCTCCTTTTAAAGATTTGCCCCTTTCACTTCCCACTCCTTAAGGAATCATATGCATATTAGCAAAGGGGACCATGGAAACTGGTGTAGGGCAGCTAGTCTTTGTCTGGTCTTTGTGCTGTTTTTGGTGTCTTCTCTAGTCATTGTGGAGATGGTCCTTATCTCTCTGGATTGTTGAGTGTCCTGCTGGCTGGCTTCTGCTGTAGGAGGCTGTGGCAAGTGAAATTCCCTCTCAGGCTCAGTGTAAAACACCTACCTTCTATAAATCGTAGCCCCCTTCTCACCCTGGAAGGGCCCAAATTGAAAGTACCGGAGACAGAAAAGGTGACAGTGAGATAGTGACTCTGTGGGCCTGAGAAAGGCCAGTGCATTTCCAGCTACTGACTTGGCCAGACTTGGGGCAACTACCATGGTTCTTGCTGCTGGAAGAGCTGTTGTTAGAGGCAGCCCCAGCCACTCTGGTCCTCAGCTGGGAGTCTGGGGGACCCGGAGCAAGTTGTCTGTAGAGCTGGTTCTGCAAGTCTATGATTCCCATGTGGAAATCTGTCTTTCCAAGTCTTCAGTTTCAGAATTGTGAGGATCTCAGTACAAGTACTCATGTGCCAGCTTTATTTTGTGAGAACAAATCAATGGCTCTAATCATGGAAGCTGGGGGCACAGTGGACAGAGCAGAGACTTGGAGACAGAGCTAGACTCACTTCTTCCTACTCCCTGTTGATCCTGGAAAAATTACTGCACTTTGTTGAACGCCAGTTTGAGCATCTGTAAAACAGGGGTAACAGATGCCTAGCTGATGAAAACAGTTGTCCGCCAATAAATGGCAGCTATAATTGTAAGTCATTGTAAATCATAACAGCATCTTCTGAATATAAACATTATTTTTGTAATATTCCAAAAGATGGCAGCTTATTTCCTTTACCATTGGTTGGCTTCATTAAGTATGACATTCCCCCCCAATACAACCATTTTTCTTTGAGATAAATGCCTTTTTTCCTTAGAGGGATGTGTTTTTCCCTCTTCCTGACACAGCCCAGAGGATCCCTGTGAACATCCTTCCTGTCCCTCCCCTTGGGGGCCCAGGGCCACACCAGCCCTGTATCATTGCCATCATCGCTCCACCAGGGACGACTGGTGGAAACTCCCATTGTGACTTGTTGACGTCAATTCCAAGGATGTGCAAGATGGATGAAGAAAAGGCCCCTAGTAGCTTTTACTTTTCAGGAAGCCAAATGTTTTTCAAATCAGAAGCAAAAGAATTTAGCACAGGCAGACCAGACCCTCATCTCTGTCAAGGAAAGGGCTACCCAACTTTCATTTCCCCCCTAGACCCTGATGTATTTCCCACTGTGCCTTACTTACCTCCCTGCCACATGGTAAGCCTTCCCTTCCTGATCTTCCTTGAAACCTTGTGGCTGGCCTTGCTCTGTTCTGCATCCAGAGTGTGACTGGGGGTGAAGGCAGGCAAAGCAGAGAGCTCCTGTCTCTGAAAAGCAAGGCTTGTTCTCTTTTCGAGGTTGTGTAAGTGGGCTTCTCTCCCAGCAGGTTCTGGGTGCTTCCTCTGTTTATGTACTTAATCTCATCTCTGCAGCAAGTGTTAGAAAACAGAAGAACAACTACTTCCCTGACCATCTTTGACGCCTAAAATGCTCTGATGAGGAGCATGACAGCCTGCCCAAGGAAACCTGGCCCCAAACCCAAGAGCCCCGTTCCTCATTACCAGGGCATAGTAAAGTACCTCCTGTCTTCTTCAGCTTCTCCAGTGACCACCCTTTCTTTGCCTGGCATTCTTTGGGGCATGGTGAGAGCTGCAGGTGGACGGAAGCTCCATTGTATAATCCTCTCTCTCGCCCACAGAATTCTCAAGATTTATGGAGCCAAGAAGTAGAGTTAGAAGTGATTCAGGGCTTCCCACTGTGGCTAAACTGAAGGGGGTGGAGGGAATGTCTCAAAAGTCAGTATTAAAAGCCTCACAAAGGCAGCCTGGTCTAGGTCTCCATAATCTATAAAGATCTGTGGAGGTCTCTGCAGATCTCTTTTTCGAGGAGTCCATGATTCTAGGATACACAGATTCACTGGCTTGGGGGAAATGAGGCCAAGATGGGACTAGGGACATGCAATAGGAATGGAAGACCAGAAGGTGGCACTCGTAGTATTTATAAGGTGCCCCAGACCACTAGGTAACTGACACAGCCCTGGCTTCCTTCCAGCAGGCTACCGGTGAAACAACTGTGTTTTGTTAGCACCATGTTACACAGAGCTTTTTTTGTGAATTTCTGCTTTTACCCAAACTAGTGCAGCTTACTTTCCTTCATGTTGTGAGTGTTACTTACAATGAATTCAAAGGCCGGAAGGTTTTGTTTGTTGAAGTTTGCTCCATGTATTTATGATGCTCTCTATTCTTTGAAGCTTGGACAAAAACAGCCCCCCAATTCTCTGGGAAATAAGGGAACCCATTTGTTTAGCAACTGTTCACTCACTCTGGGAATGTTCCAGACATCTAGATGCAAGGATGTTACTGCCTATCTTGTTAGTTTTGTTTTTTTTTTCTTGCTTTCTGCTTGTCAAGGCTTTTAATTTTCTCTGTATGAGTTTAATGTAAAAAGGCACCAAGTTAAAGCTGCCTTTACATGACTAATAGACTGCTTCATAAATTAGTAACCCTGCCTATATATTTTTAATAGTAAAAGAACTTACTTAAAATGAACTTGAAAGCCACTGGGAAACTTGGGAGAAACTCAGCAAGAAGCCTCTCTGGCTGTGCCACTTTGTTTAAGCAAAGGAAGATTTTTCCAGAGAAAGTAGTTGGCAGGAGTCCTATTAATGGTAACATAGAAACCTGTCCTCTTATGGACTTGCTTGGTGCTTTCTGGACTGGAATAAGGGGCTGCCAGTCATGGGAGGAACTAAAGCAGCCACAGACAATGTGTTAAATGTGTGGGCATGGCTTTGTTCCAATAAAACTTTATAGAAACAGGTGACAGGCTAGATTTGGCAGATGTCATTCACCAATAAACCCTAGTTTGTAGAACCCTGACCTCGAGGAAGGGAGACTTGACTTTTCTTTCTCTGTTGTGGACATTCCCTTTTCAGTCCTCTTGCTTTTGCTAGGGTGGTGGTGGAAGGTTGTCTAGATGTGTTTGGCTTTATCCACATAGATTTCCCATTATGATAGGAGCAAAGGGAGAGGAACAGTTTCTATTTCTGTGGCCTCTTTAAGTAGGGAAAATCACTGACAAAATTAGGGGATTGTGGTGATTTGTTTCATCTCCTCAGTTCTCACAAGTGAGGGTTATATTGAGTCAAGTGGAATCAGTGTAATCTTCTGATGTCATCATATTTGGGCAGCAGTCATCCTTTAAGAAGGAGTTGTCACAGAACAGCCTGTGGACCAAGTCTGGCCCTCCAGTTGTTGTATCTACTATCCAGTAGATAAAGTTTTATTGGAACATAGCCACGTTCATTTGTTTACACATTCTTACTGCTTTTGCTTTATAATAACAGGTAAATGAGACTTTATGACCTACGTAGCTTAAGACATTAAGCTTTACGGACTGTGTGGTCCTTTATAGAAAAAGTTGGCTGACTTTTGGTCTAGAGTTGTACTTTTCAGACCCTGTGATGAAGGACTTTTTAAAGAATCTATCATGATGATGTGGGGTTCCTCTGTCCTTGACTGGTAGCAGGTTGGGCTTCATGCAAGTCCCTACACAAGTGCTAAAACCCCACATTGGTCCATTCCTTTGAGAAGGACATGAGTGCATTACTCGTGCAGTACTTCTCAAAGTGCTTCATAGTCAGCGATTAAATCGGTAAGCCTGGGGTGGAGCCCGTCATTCGGAATTTCTAACAAACTTAAGGATGACATGTATGATATTGCTCCGTGACTGTACTTCGAGTGGCTCTGTTTTAGAGGTTGTCTAAAGGGGTCAGCGGTGCTGGCTTTGGGTACCACTTGACTGATGAGGTCTATGTTACATAGACAAGTGAGGCAATTTGCATTGGGCACCCCAGAATGGAATGCAGAGGCCATTAACCAAGGGATGCCTAAAAATGCAGAGACCCTCTTCCCACCCCTTACATAATATTGTGACCTGGGAATCAGCTTTCTTAGTACTGACACCAGGCACGCTTGCGACTTAGCCGAAACCAAGTCCGTAGCAGTATTGATGATAGCCTGTTAAACAAGTGTGGAACACGAGAAGTGCAAATTGCTCTTAACCTCCACCCCTCCCTCACGACTCCCACCTCCTTCACTTCCTTCCTCCTCTCCTGTTATTATGCGTTGTTTGGAGAATCTCCAAATTTTTGGACCTGGAAGACTTGGGAGAGAATATATCAAGTAGGAAATGGAATCCTTTTTACATTCTTATAACATTAACATGCGAAAGATATACTTAAGAGATCCGGCCAATGCCTTTCTGTGTCATTTGGGGGCACCGTGGAAGCCACAAATGCCAGGCTTTGGACTTGCGTTGAGATTTATGTCACTAGAGCTGCATCTTGCCCATTTTCTGCCCTCCCTTAGCTGTTGTTTATCAGAAGCCTTTTTTGTAGTTCAACTGCTGCTGCTCATTAGTTTAAACGACATGGGCCTCTGAGAAGAACAGAAAAAGAGGCTAATAAGGGGAGCTTAACTTCCCCGGTTGCTTATCATGAAAAGTTTATTCAGGAGCCAAATCTCCTTTTAAGATTCCCTCCATATAGTACAGTAAAAATGCCGTTGATGTTTGCTCAACTCTACAGCATTCCTTCGCTTTTGTATCTATACTGTTGCTACAAAGCTTTCCTTTTCAGAAAGGCTTCCAGTGGAATGCATTCATAATGCACCGGATCAAAACTGTAGCCAGGTTTTCTTGTAAGTGAAAGGACCAACCTGGGGCCAAGTCATTTTTATCAAATTAGGAGCCCTTTCTTCTTTTTCGAGTACCTTGGCCTCTCTCATGTTTTCTTTTTCATAGTTTGCCAGAGATAATATCAAAACCATAATGACTCCTTGCTGGTAGTTTGGCCACCGGAGGGGTAATGTCACAACGGTGTTTGAGAAGAGGGATTCTCGGCTACTGACAGAGGTCTACTGTGTTGTTTGTGATGATTCCTGTGTTGAACAAGTTATGTAAGGTGGTAAGGGTGGAAATACAAGCACCATTGTTGCTTAAAATCTCAGGGCATTTCATCCTTGGGAAATCCAGAAGACTGCCAAGATGAAACAGATTTCCATAGGGTAAGATCCTAAAGCAACAAAGGGGAGAAAGAAGGCTTCTGCAGTTTGACATAGCCAGTTTCGTCTCCTTCCCAGCCATGGAGTGTGATGGCCCATCACCTCCCACCATTAGCCACCTTGCCCCGTACCTCACGCTCCACTAATATGGAAATATGCGCAGTTTTCATGATGTCCACTTTTTCACACCTTGAACATTTGATCCTGATTCCCCTCTGCCTGTAATAGCGGCAGTGGTTTTGGACCGGAGGCGATTTTGCCTTCCCGGGAGAGTTGGCAGTGTCTGGAGACATGTGTAGGTGTTTGTATCTTGGCAAAGGGCGCTGCTGTCGTGGAGCGGGTAGAGGCCAGGGACACATGCAGAACCTCCTACAACAAAGCATTACCTTGCCTGAACGTCAGTCGTGCCAAGGCTGAGAAACTTTGCTCCACTTGTAAATTTCCAGGAGGATGATTTCTGCTTTCCACTTAGGATGTAGGGAAGACATTCTCTCCTGCAGCAGATTGTCCTCATACTTTCCTCTCTTAGGTTCGGTGAATGTCCCTTCACTGTATTATGAAAATGCCCTCTGTGTATACCTCTACCCTCACTGCCCAAGTCCTACATTATTACTATTTAATTTAACTTTAATAAAGGCATTACAGATACAACAAACAGGCTTCCAGCTGTCCTAGGATGACGGCTGCATCTCACATTTCTGGTTCAAGGCAAAGCCAACAGTGGTTCAGCTACCTCCCCTCAGGTCTGAGACAGATACACATTCAGAAACCAGCTCTGTCCCTCCCCTCACATTTCTGTGGAGGAGATGCTTTCTTTTCTCAAGGCCAAGGGGGAGGTTCCACAAGAATTCTTGTTTAAAAGAAGGGAAATATGGAAAGGATGTCTATCTTTTTTTTTTTTTTTTGTGACTATCATTTTTATTCCCTTTTTGGATGTCTGCTTTTCCAGAGAATTGGGGACAATCAGATGGGACAAGTGAGCTTTTTACCAGTAGACCATGTTGGAGCCACCATCTGTCTATACCAGCCAGCAGGAGGGCATATACGAGTGAGAACAGAATTACCACCAACCTCAGGCAGGAGTGTGACCTGGCCCAGTTAGGAGGGTATTTTTTGTTCTTTCCCTGCTACCTCAGCTCTCCCCTGACGGAGAAGGAAGCAGCTGGGTAGAGGAAGGGGAAAGGGAAGATGTGAAAGACTTTGCAACCCATCCCTCCCTTCAGGTCGGTCAAACCAAAGGTGTGGCTTGTGCTTGGGGTGGGGGTGGGACAGACAGCAGGATTTTGAATCAAATGCAGTATTGAAATTTTAGAATAAGTAGAGCTGAGTCGTACAGGCTGAAAGGATACTGTTTGTGTAAGTCAGAATGTCTGAAAACTTATGGATTTAGGTCAAGATAATAAAAAGGAAGGCATTACTTGATATAAGACATCTAGGGATAGTTACTGGCAAAAAAATTCAAGTTTATATCCTAATGAATTGACATTCCCCAATAAGCCATATATATATATATCTATATATCTCATATATATGATATATGAGATATACATATATATGATAAAATTTATATTAAAATATATATAATAAAAATTATGTAGTAATGACATAATCTAGTTCTTACAACATGGGGGTGGGCAGTCCTTAGGTCCTTCCTTCTTCTCACGGGCCCATCTTTACTACAGATGGGTGAGTCATAAAATTTGGAGGGCTCCTGCACTGTGAGAGACTCTTACTTCAGAAAGCCTCCTGCATGTCTGGGGTGTGCCGTGATAGAGAGGTCAGCACCACTGACTTTTTCCACTGGAGCTCAGAAAGAAAGCAACAAAGCTGACGTGCCTCTTCTAGCCCATGTCCCGCAATCTCCACCAGACCCATGTGACACATTCTAACATTAATATCTAAGGCTTTTTTTTTGAAGGATCGAGTATTCTAAGAAAGGCTAAAAAGGTCAAAGTTCTAGTTAACTCGAACACTGTCTTGTATTCTGTAAGGGAAGGCATTTCAAGTTATTAGCTGTGTATCCTGCCCCACCCCTGACTGGTTTCATTTCGCACCGTGTACGCGTGCACACACTCCATCATGCAACCCTTTCTTTGTGTGTCTTGGTCTGAAGGCACAACCCCTTTCCATGGATATGTCTCTCCCTGAATTCCTTTTGGCTTCTTGCAATTTGAGAAATACCTTAGACTGTGCCCTTTTGAGCATTACCCTTATTCTCTGCCCTTCACACAGGCTTTGGAGGGAAGAGGGCTGTGTCCTTTCTACTCTGTAGCACTGGTGACCTACCTCATTTGCTGAGCCTACTATAAGGTGATGATGTGGGAGTTCTTGTGGAAAAAATTACCAAAAATTTCAAGATGCACTAAACCAAATGCAGGAACCCTTCTAAGCATGGGGTGCCTGTGTCACTGGGCCCTTTCCCTCTGTGGGAGCAAGAGCCCAGTTCTGCCTTTACTGGGTCACCTGTAAAGGGAGCAGTTTTCATAACCATTAATTCATTTTTCTTTCGGAGTGCTCATAGTCATGTACCTCTTCAGGAAAGAATGTCTCCCTACAGGCATGACTCTCTGACTTTGCCCTCTAGGACTGAGACATGACCCACGATGAGTCCCACCAAGATGTGACTCTTTACCATCTGCCTGGGCCTGATAATATCCCAAAGGGAGAAACCCACACTCTGGTCTTTCCTGCTTCTCCCTTGTTCAAGGAACGGTCCTGGTGCCAGTTGATTTATCTTAATTCATTCTACCTCTGACAGAAGAAGGGGAGGAAAGCGTCTCTATTCCTTCTCTTTTTGGTGTGTGTGTGTTAAAATATGCATCACATAAAATTAACCATGTTAACAATTTTTAAGTGCACGGTTCAGTGGTGTTAAGTCTATTTCTCTGTGTGTAGCATCACCACTACCCATCTCCAGAACTTTTTCATCATCCCATATCTGATCCCTTTTATTGCATCTCACCCTGAATCAGAAGCCCCTGGAAAGCCGAGAACATGGCTTTCTCATTTTTGAATTTCCATGGCCTTTCATAGAGTAGACACTCCCTATGCTTATTAACTTGCATTTATATTCAACAGAGGGAAAGAGAAAAGGAGACTATTGTCATGTTTATTATCTGTGGCAGGGAAAGGAAGCATCTGATACAGTCAGTATGGTTTGCCTGTTTCCGGTGCCACCCTTCCCTTCTCCAGGAAATAATGAGAATAGAATTGTTATTTTTTCATATAGAAGTCGTTATGTCTTTTATGACATCCTGCTGGCTTCTAATTAAGGAACATTGAGGAATTTCTAGTAAATTGACTAATATGTCCCTAAATACTGCATTGTGTCTGAAGTCCTTACATAGATAAAACAAAAATGAAAACAAACCCGCAGCCAACCCAGGGGATAATGAATACTCAAGTCTATGGTTGCATCTCATCCTGGATTCTTTCGTGGGTCTGGGCTTCCTTTAAAAGAACAAGAATTCTGTTTTACCTAAGTTTTTATTGATTAATGTGAGGAGACCACATTTTGGATCTGTTTGAAGACCTTTTTGGTCAAAAATGTCTAAAATGTAAGCTTAGGCACAAAAGAGCTCAGTCCAATTAGCACCCGCCTCATAAAAGATCACCTCCAGGAGTTCAGTAAATATTTTTATGTGATTCCTTGAAGTTCTGAGGCTGGAGAGAAGGCCGGCAAATCACTAAGACCGGATGCTGAAGGAATTTTCTGGTGGGAGAAAGATGGTCAGAGGGTTCTCCTGGTCCTGGCTTAAAAATAAGTAGTTTGAAATAAAAAGTGAACAGCAGACGTATAAAGGGAGCTATGTTTTGACTGCTAAATGGAGACATATCCCTTAAAATTACCCCAAAATAAATACACCAAAATAAAGCTGCTTACGGGGTTTTTTTGTTTTGTTTTGTTTTGTTTTAAATTTTTTTTAAATTTATTTATTTGTCAGAGAGAGAGGGAGAGAGAGCGAGCAAGCACAGGCAGACAGAGTGGCAGGCAGAGGCAGAGGGAGAAGCAGGCTCTCTGCCGAGCAAGGAGCCCAATATGGGACTCGATCCCAGGACGTGGGATCATGACCTGAGCCGAAGGCAGCGGCTTAACCAACTGAGCCACCCAGGCATCCCGCTTACGGGGTTTTGAAGCAAGATTGTGCTGCCATACTTGTGGGAGCTTTATTTTTCTGGGAGCATTTTTGGATGTTGGAAAAGATAGAAGGGACTTATTATAGTGGGCCTAGGAAAGATTCTTCATTGGACTGTTGTGGTAGGGTGGATAGTGGTGGCAGGGGGGTGGTGGTTAGGCTATATTTCTTCTCTTCCTTGTAAGAGGAGCCATTATTACCTGTCTGTCACTTTTTTGAGACCCTCCTGTTATATCTGGGAATTTATCCTAATTCTCAGAAGTGTAGGGGGAAAAAAAAAAGGAGAACCATTTATTTATAGGAATCCCATTGTTGAAGTCAGCACATAATATCATAATACATAATTCCTGCTCAGGAATGTCTCCACATTTGCTCTTGGGTGAAATTTCCCTTTTATATTTTCCTAAATTTTGCTATGTTAGGGAAAGATGTGTAAATATGAGAGTATTTACATCAGGAGTTTGGCTTTCGTATTGGTTAGAGCAACAACTGCTTCAACAAATAAGCTGCAAAATTTCAGCTGCATCCCATTGGTCCAGTGGTAATTTGGGGACCCAGACTCCTCCTGTCTTGTGACCCCCACCATCTCTTACGGTTTCAGAGGCCTTTGCTCAAAGCCAGTGGGAGGAGGGAACTCTAAGGACAAAGTACACATGATTCTTACCTAAGTTGTCCTTAGATAACACTAAGATACGATCTTCCAGGTTATAAAACAGAGTAATATGTCATTAGATTTGTCTGGCATTCTCCAAACTCAAAACTACCATGATAGCTTTTTGTTTATCGACTTAGGACAGAAAAATCCTAATAAATTTATTTATTTATTTTTAATAAGAAATAAGCATTATTTCTTATTAAATAATTATTTAATTTTCCCTGCTGAACATGGAGCCTGACATGGGATTCGATCTCACAACCCTGAGATCATGACCTGAGCCGAAATCAAGAGTTGGATGCTTAAGTGAACCATCCAGGTGCCCCACCCCCCAAAAATCCCAACAAATTTAAAGAGAAGTTAGCCTTTCTGAGTTAACTATATATAAGTAAAATGTGTTAGCATCTGTTTCTGTGCTGGTGTACCACGCAAGTTCAAGAAGTATTTATGTTCGAGAACAAAGACTGGGAAAATACCTGTCTGTAATTGAGTTGATATGTTTCGAAGGCTTTGTCAATCAGAAACAATTGTAATACAAGTTATCATATAAATGAGAGGGCATTAGGAGTTTGTCGTTGCTCTCATTATTCATAATATGTTCTTTTTCTCAGGGTAATCACTGAGAAAATCCTTAAAAATTAATTTTGTAGTGTGCCCTCATAAAAGATTTCACTCTTCTCCATTCTTTTATTGTAGATAGCATAAAAATTGAGCAGAAACATTTAGATCTATCTCCCACAAATGTTTCTTCTTCTTCCTTTTTTTCCATTCAAACCCTCTGCTCTAAGCCAAAAATGAGGAATTCAGATTCCTGGAAGGAATAGCAAGAGAATGGATATCAGAGACATTTGACTATTGATAACACAGAGACTGTATTAATGGGTACTGATGTGCTCTCTGCATTCTGTGATATATGAGGGTTTACGGGTACCTGTGACTGAGTCAGGATTTCTAGTATGATTTGGGTCTGGTAGCAGAAGACAGTATGAAGTGGTGGCTTCTGCCCAAGACTGTCAGAACTCAGATGTTTTTATCACCAAGCAGGTATAAACAAACCCCCTCTCATTATCACCCCCACTTTACAGTTAAGGAAACTGGGGCTCAGATTGTATAAGGAGCTCATGAAAGTCATTGATTGAGGCAGAACTGTAGAGTGGAGGATTTCATTCTGATGCCAGGTTTTCTTTGTTATTGCTTTTTAATCACCAACCAGCCCAGAAGAAGCAAAGACTAGTGGATGGCTCCTGATGGAATGGAAAAAGGCTTCATGGAGGGGAACACTTGGGCAGGAGTTGATCTGAAGGTTCGTGAAAACTACCTCAGGGTTCGGAGACCTGAGCTGTAGGCTCAGTAAGCTTTGCCTTTTTGGGTCACTGGTAGTGAGAGTGTGAAACAGGTTAAAGAACAGAGATTTCTTTCCCCTTGTAGATAGTCTGATTCTCCACGTGAACTTGGGATGGTAGTTTTTTGGTTCTGCCTTTTGATTACAAAGGAGGGCATGCTCTGTCTCATTATTAGGATGCTCTTAAAGCCAAAGGACCAACATCACCTACCTTGGTCACGATTGCTTAAACTGAATTAGTTACCTGTGGTATGCTGGTTTCTGGTGGCACCTGGGAGAAACACCAGCAAAGATACTTTCTACATCTTTTAGATGATGAAGACTATGACAGGAAGAGCACTAGTGACAACTACTGCTTATAAAGTGCTTTGTGTATGCCAGGCACTGTTCTAAGAATTTCCCATAGATCAAATCACTGTGTCCTCAACAATCTAGAGGTAAAAGCATGATTAGGGACATTCATAAGGTCACACAGGCAGAGAAAGAAAATGGATATACGAGTCTGAGGTCTTAACTGTTATGCTGTCTTGATTCTCTTTTAGGTATTTAAAAATCAAAGTCAGGGAAAGCACTGATATTATCCAGTGTGAAGTACACTGAAAATAAGTAACTTCTGCCATATAAAAAGCTTAAGTTTAAAGTTCTTGTTTTCCCAGTTGACAAAACCAAAAGACAACCGACAGAATGGGAGAAGATATTTATTTGCAAATGACATGATAAATGAAATTTATCAGATAAAGGGCTAGTATCCAAAATCTATAAAGAACTTTTCAAACTCAACACCCAAAGAACAAATAATCCAATCAAGAAATGGGAAGAAGACATGTTCAGACATTTCTGCAAAGAAGACATCCAAATGGCCAACAGACACATGAAAAAATGGTCAACATCACTTGGCATCAGGGAAAACAAATCAAAACTACAGTGAGATACTATATCAAATCGGTCAGAATGGCTAAAGTTAACAAATTAGGAAACACAGATATTGGCAAGGATGCAGAGAAAGGGGAACCCTCTTAAACTGTTGGGGGGAATGCAAGCTGGTGCAGCCACTCTGGAAAACAGTATGGTGGTTCCTCAAGAGGTTGGAAATAGAGCTACCCTTTGACCCAGCAATCACACTACTGGGTATTTACCCTAAAGATACAAACGTAGTGATCCGAAGGGCTGCGTACACCCCAATGTATATAGCAGCAATGTCCACAATTGCCAAACTAGGGAAAGGGCCCAGGTGTCCACTGACAAATGAATAGATAAAGAACATGTTTGTACACACACACACACACACACACACACACACACACACACCACACAGAAGAATATTACACAGCCATCAAAATATGAAATCATGCCATTTGCAAGGATGTGGATGGAACTAGAGGGTATTCTGCTAAGCGAAATAAGTCAGTCAGAGAAGAAGAATTATCATATGATCTCACTGATATGTGGGTTTTGAGAAACAAGGCAGGGAATCATAGGGGAAGAGAGGAAAAAATGAAACAAAGTGAAACCACAGAGGGAGACAAACTGTAAGAGACTTATTTTTTCCTTTTTTTTTTTTTTTAAAGATTTTTATTTATTATTTGACAGAGAGAGAGAGGCAGCAAGGGAAGGAACACAAGCAGGGGGCGTGGGAGAGAGAGAAGGCTTCCTGCTGAGCAGGGAGCCCAATGCAGGGCTCGACTCCAAGATGCTGGGATCATGAACTGAGCCGAAGGTAGATGCCCAGTGACTAAGCCACCCAGGTGCCCCAAGAGACTCTTAATAATAGGAAATAAACAGGATTGTTGGAGGGGAGGGGGGATGGAAGGATGGGGTAACTGGGTAGTGGACATTGGGGAGGGTATGTGTAGTAATGAGCACTGGGTATTATATAAGACTGATGAATCACAGATCTGTACTCCTGAAACAAATAATAAACAAATAATACATTATATGTTATTACTTGAATTTAAATAAAAAATAAAGAATAAAAAATAAGTAAAAAATAAAGAAGAACTTCTTTTCTTAAAAGTGGTTGTTTTAAGTTGAGATTATTCTGTTTAATATTTTCCTCAGTTTTTACAATATTAACAATAAGCTGTTTGTAAGAAATGAAAATCCTTTCTATTTCCCCCAAATTAGCCATTTTATAAAATTACCTTGGATTAAATTTTTTCTTGCCAATAGCTTAAAGAAAATTAGTAAAAATATTTTTAGCCTTATAGAAAACATTAAACCCATAAATGGGTAAGTATGTTTTCCTTTTCTACAAGTTGGTTAGATTCTTACTTTTTAACTCAGAATAGAAACTCAGCTAGATTTTACATTCCTCATTTCTAGAGGAACTGTCAGCAAACCTTTCTGTACCTATATATCTACATTTTTATCTATTTCTACACACACACTTATATGTTTGTATCTGTGCTGATCATTATATTTTTAGATTAACTTCCAAGTGACACTCTTGGTTCTATTATTGACTTACTAATTATTTGAATTTCCTTCATTCCACAAAAGGGACTTATAGTGGCTAAAATATATTTCTCTGGTAATATATGATAATAAAGAAGAAAGTTGGGGAAAAGAGAAGACAAATAAATCGAGAAGATGAAGTCAGGGTAATGCTTTATTCAAATACAGGCCACACATGCCAAAGCATGTGCATACTTTGACATAGGTGGGCTGCAAACTTAATCCCCATTGCTCACAGTTGGTTAAGATGTTATAGAACTTCCTGTATTCCTAAGAAACAAAATAGTAAGTTGAGACAGGCACATCTATCCTTAGCACTGAGGCCTGAAAGTTCACAAACCATGAGCACATAACCATGAGCACCATAAACTCACTGTGTTTACCCAGAACGTAAGGATGGTTCATGACCTAAAGGAACTTGTCAGGACACAATATCACATCCAACAGATGGGAATATAAAACTTGCCTCTCAGGTAGATGCTCCTTCCCACCAGCCATCTCTGCTGTGTTTGGTGCTCTTCCTTCTCCCACTCCATACAGTGACTTATCTCTTTATTTATTTATTTTTTATTAACATATAATGTATTATTTGTTTCAGAGGTACAGGTCTGGGAATCATCAGTCTTCACAATTCACAGCACTCACGTTAGCACATACCCTCCCCAGTGTCCATCACCCAGCCACCCCATCCCTCCCATCCCCCCCTCCCCTCCAGGAACCCTCAGTCTGTTTTCCTGAGATTAAGACTCTCTTATGTTTTGTCTCCCTCTTGGTTTCATCTTGTTTCATTTTTCCCTCCCTTCCCCTATGATTCTCTGTCTTGTTTCTCAAATTCCTCATATCAGGGAGATCTATGATAACTGTCTTTCTCTGATTGACTTATTTCACTCAGCATAATTCCCTCTAGTTCCATCCACGTCCTTGCAAATGGCGAGATTTCATTTTTTAAAAAGATTTATTTATTTATTTATTTGACAGACAGAGATCACAAGTAGGCAGAGAGGCAGGCAGAGAGAGAGAGGGGGAAGCAGGCTCCCCGCCAAGCAGAGAGCCCGATGCGGGGCTCGATCCCAGAACCCCGGGATCATGACCTGAGCCGAAGGCAGAGGCTTTAACCCACTGAGCCACCCATGTGCTCCGAGATTTCATTTTTTGATGACTGCGTAATATTCCATTTTGAAAACCTTCTCTCCTTTCTTCAGATTGCCTAATCCTCTTCCTTCATCTCTCACCTTCCCCTGTCTCAGAAAATGGCTGACTGCAAAGACAAAATGGAAGCCATCAGCAGGGAACTGCATCTTCACTAGCACTGCAAATGAGTCTCCCTGGCCCTGTGCTTCCTTCCTCTTTTCTTGGCATGAGCTGGAGGAACTGCTCCACCCTGGTAAAAATAATTCTTGGCCTTAAGCTGCAAATTCTTTTTCTTCTTGAAAACCTGGGCTTAACATGATGTCTTCTCACTTGTATAGTCAACCTCTCTCTTTTGTTGTCACTGAAATATGCTCAGACACCTGAATCTTAAAAAAAGAAACCTTCTGGACCCTGCGTCTATATCCTGGACCAGCTCATTCTCCCTGACCTCTCCATTTACAGCCAAAGTTCCCAGAAGGCAGGCCATGTTCGCTGGCTCCTTTACTCTACTTCCTGATAACCATTCTGGATGTTTCACACTGGATCCACCATGACCGCATCTATAAGATCACCAGTCACCTGAGTGGCACCAAATCCTGTGAACATGCTTTAGTTTTGTGAGCTCTTTTGTGGGTTTCCAAAAAAAGTTACTCTTGATTTTAATGAATGAGGCAGAGTTCACTTCAGTGGTTCACAACCAAAGACTCCAACTGATACTCTAACTATCCTGCTGTATCATGCTCTGCTCTGCTCTTTGCTGTTCTTGGTCCACTCACACTGTTTTTGTTTAGTTTTCCCAAAGTTCGCTAAGTAATCTCTGTTCTCCCCTACCACAGGGCCTTTGCACATGCTGTTTCCCCATCTGAAAATGTCTTCCTCTCCCTCTTCACTTGACAATTCTAATTCTTCAGATTCAAGTCAAATGCTGCTTCTTCTGAGGAACATTCCCTAGATCTCTAGACTTGATTAGAAATCCTGTTATGTATTCTCAAAGCCCAGCAATGCTGTTTAATATTCACATAAAATACTAGCTACCTCTTCACCTGGCTTAATGATAGGGTTTTAATTTTAATTCCAACCACATGGTGACATTCCAAAACATATTTAATGGATTATCCAAGTAGGACGTGTGTGGCCATGCTTTAAACAGTGAGAAGAGTATCCTTTCAAGTTAGAGTGCTTGTCCTGATGACTCATGGGCCTTTCAAGGACATCTGAGAACAACTCTACTTATTGTCTTTATTATGATCATGACAGTTGCAGAAAAACAACCAGTTCGGAGGCCCTGAGCCAATGCAGAAGGAGCCTAGATGCTGCCACGGAAAGTCCTCCCCTGAGTGATTCATGGTTACTGCCTCTGGCTCTTGTCTGTGTGGCTTCATGGAACTTTACTGGTAGGTCATCCAATGCCTTAGAGTTTGGCTCTTCATCCCAATACATGCTTCCCTTATCATTTTGTTTTTTGTTTTTTATTATCCCTTGAGTTGCAAAGATTCCTTGATCTGGTGTGCTTACTGGGTAAGTGTAGGAGGAAGAATACAAACCAGTAATATTTTGTGCAGCATGTTGAAATGAATATTTACTTGACACTGTAACCCAGTGGAGGAGTGCAGGGGCAGAGTTACATTCTGCATTTTCCACAGGGGACAGAGAGGTCAAAGGAGCAATAACTAGGGGAGACAGGTATAGCACCCAAGCCTGCTGATTTTAGATGTAGTGTTCTTTTCTGCCATACCATTAATTTAAAACTGTTTTAAATGCTTCATCTTCTTTTCACATAAGCTCTTACGTATGTTTACTCAGTTATCCATTTTCAACTCAGTGCAGCAAAGATCCATTGGGTGTTGTCTATATAGAAGACTCTGGGGAATATGGAACAAAAAATGCACATTCTTCAAGCTTATAATTTGGTAGGAGTGGAAGTGGAGACAGGATAATGTCATTTACTCTATTACTTCAGTGCCTCATGCCATCCTTTAAAGGACTATAATTAGGATTAACTGAAGATTTACTTCTTTTACATCCCATTCTTTAGTTTTTATATACCTTTCGAATATCTCTTCACCTATTGGACACCAAGTCAGATGACCAAAGAACTTATGAGAAGAAGATCGTGCTGACAAATGAATTTGTCTCTTTTCCTAATCTTGACCCAAAGTGAAAAGCAGGTGGCAACTGAGAGTCAAGGTGGGTCTTAAATTTGGCAAAGTAGGAGAATTATTTATTAATATTTCAATTATTCAATATTTCCACGTACAGTATTTCAGTATTTAAATTACCCAGCTTGATCACCCATTGAGAAAACCCTGAGCTTTGTTTTTCACTACTGCCACACCATGAAAGAACAGAATGAGTGTTTACCTTCTGTGGCAGGGACCATTAGTTGCTTTCCCCAATATCCAACCTAGTCATGTGAGATAAAGATAGATTTTCCAGCTTCCCTCATCACCAAGCTGGCTGTGTGACTATGTATTGGCCACTGAGATGTCATGGTAGGTGATGGCAGTCTTAGGGAACCTTAAACGACATCTGGCATGCACCATTTACCCTCTTCCTTATGGGCAGTGCACACGGAGTTGCCTTAGATTATGGGAGGCATAAGACAGCTGGTGGAACATTAGTATAGAAGCCTCTGTGCCAGGTCTGGGGGCTATCACAGAACTTCTTTTAAGGGGCATAAAGAAACCATAGCTCTAGATTTCTTGTTTAAAAGAATGGAAGCAAAATAAGTCAGTCAGAGAAAGACGATTATCAGATGATCTCACTGATACGTGGAATTTAAGAAACAAGGCAGAGGATCATGGGGAAGGAGAGGAAAAAAATGAAACCAGATGAAAGCAGAGAGGGAGACAAACCACGAGAGACTCTTGATCACAGGAGACAAACTGAGGGTTGCTGGAGGGGTAGGGGTAGGGGGATGGGGTAACTGAGTGATAGACATTAGGGAGGGTATGTATTGTAATGAACACTGGGTGTTATATAAGACTGATGAATCACAGACCCGTATCCCCGAAACAAATAATACATTATTATGTTAATTAATTGAATTTAAATAAAAATTATGCAAAAGAATGGAAGGGGAGGTAATCCAAGAAAGTGACCTTTTTGGATTTCTCAAAACACTTATTCTGTGAGGGTATTGAGCCAGATTTGGTTCATTCTGGAACACAAAGAAATGTTGTGTTTCTGGCCCCTCATGGAGTAATTCACACCATTAGTGTAGGCCAGAATGCCCATGATCTCCTTTTACTTTTTCTCAAAGCCTACGAGGTGTTTCTCCATTCAAAACATACATCTTGTTTCAACACGCCAAGTATAAAGCATTTAGGATAAACTTTTATAGGAGGAGATTAATCACTTAATAAATTCAGCAAATAAACTGAGCTTATGCTTTGTGCCAGGCATTGTTAATAGACTGTTGGGATTCATCAGAGAGTGATCCTCGGCCTTCTTGGGGCTTACCTTCTAGCTGGTGGACAGACAATAAACAGAATATATTACTAAATGGAGTCTGGTAGTGGATGATTTAGTAGGAGTCTCAGAGTGAGGAGACACAACATACTTTTGTTTCCTGGCTGCGTTAAACCCAGAGAGAGGCGAATCCGTCCATCTTAGTGAAAATGTACCAGATGAGAGAGTACAATCCCGTGCGTTTTAAGAAAATGGCCCTTTGTAAGCTTACACAGAGAATTCCCGCAATTGTCCAAAATGGTACCCTTAGGTATTACTGAGACCCTGGCCAAAAGAGGCAGATTTGAGGGGCAGATGTCTGATCCCAAACCTTTTGCAGCTTAGAAACAGACCAGCACATTGACAAGAGGAAAAGATGTTAAAAATACAACAGATGAATGAACTCTTTGCTTTCCTGAGGCTAAGCGCCGTGGTGAACTTGGGGTGTTAGTGACAGTCTCCGAGGAGAGAGATTCATTTCTGTTGGCCTTTGAAATTTTTCCCATTACAGCAAACTTCCTGGAATGTGTGCAGATTGAGAATACTTTCATCTGGTAGGCTAAGAGCGATGGTGTTGTGTATTGGCTTTTCTCTTGGTCATTGTCGGTTAGGAATGAGGGTGGCTCGGCAGCTCCTGGTGAGACAGACCTGCTGGATATGCAGTGTGGGTCTCAGCAGGTGGCTCTGGGAGAGGGGGCCGAGGAGTAGATAACTAGATAAATAACTAGTTAAAGAGAGGATAGAGTCATTAAAAATGTGAGGATCTAGGGCAAGGTTTAAGGGTCCCTGGCCATTTTGGAAAAATGGTGGAGGGAAGAGAAGGGCTGTAAAAGCGGAAAGCTGTGAAACCACTATTTAATATGTTCAGAGCTGAGCGGGGGCCAGGCCAGGGAGCGCGTTCAAGAGATTTGTGGTGCAAGGAAGGCTGGAAATGAGGGTTTTCTCCGTGCAGGTGGGAGGAGGTGACTTTGGGGAGAATTTCGACCTGGAACCAAGGACTGAGTTGAAGGGATAACAAAGAACATTTGAGGGATTCTGAGGTTTATGGGCTGACTCTGAACCTGCCATAAAGGGACATTTTAATCCATGCCTGAAGGGTTAAAAATTAGCTGCTAAAATAAAGCATGTGCTATGTTTTGGCTATGGCACTGCTTTCTAAAGAGGAAGGTTGGCTTTATCCTGGATGTGGGTATCTGAGGATATACATGATCTGACGTAGGCTTACTGCACAGTAGGCAGTCTAAATGTTTCTGGATTTCTGGATTCAACGCAGTTATTGATTCAAAGCTGTAGTTCAGTGTCTCGCTAAACTTTCTGCCATTGTGTCCTCCACTGAAAAATCAGAATGTTTTCTCTTGGCATCATATATGAAAAGTTCAGTTACAACCCACAGATGTCGTTTTGTTGTCATTTTCTATGTGTGTTTGTGTGTAGTTATAGTTATATATAGTATATAATTCTATATTATACAGTGTGTGAATGCATATAGTTACGGTTATATATATGCTATGTTGTGTGTTATATATAGTTATATACTATTTATGTATATATGTGATTAATATATGTGGTTATATGTAACTGAACATACAGATATGAAACAATATTTCTTATGAAATACATACTTATACATGTTATGTATATGTTTTGTATGTATATAAACGTGTTTCATATGTTCTATGTACGTAAATATATATCACTCTCTCTGTATGTGACTATATAGTGTTTTATAACTTTAAAATATTTCATGTGCTTTTAAGAAGATTCACAAGCTAAACTTACAATTTGGAAATGTTGTCACTAAGCAGCAGATACTTGGTGTTTGAGCCACAGGCTTTAATTTTTTCCCAATTCAGATGTGGTTCTCTGTTCAGGCTCCAGAAGTAGTTTAACTTCTCTCTCTCTCTCCATCAGGAATACATATATATGTAAACATGCACACATGAATACATACAGAGGTATGTACTCACTCTTACATATGCATACATACACAGTCACATCTATACCTTTAAAAAAACCAGTGGAACATTGGGAACATTGAACAAAATAGCCTCACTATATTTAAATATGGTACTTTAGAGAAATTCCCTAATGAAATAATTTGGCACATTTTTCACTAATCTTTTATCTGTCATCACTTTTCCCAATTTTAATATACTTCACACCCAGACTTGGATGACCAAATTTGATTTAAACTCACCCTATTTCTCCTCCTGGGGTGATTTCATGACTCTGGGACCTCAAGCTCTTGGATCAAAGCTTTGCTACATCTCAGCAGCTGTCTTAACTACTCTAGAGAGAGCAGTTTGAGTCCTTCCAAGCACATCAAAGAGAAGGTGTTAGTTTGTCTTTCTCACACCCCTGCTCTGAGAACATCTGCTTCCCGTCTCCCAGATGCAGGAGTCCATGGGAAGAAAGAGCCATAGGAGAGGGCGATTCTACTGAGAAGGCACATGCCTTCCTGACTAGGTCTTCAGTCCTGAAGGATCTTCTTGCCGTTTAGCTCTTGATAAGTTTGAGAGCAGTTCATAAATCATGGTGTACTGGCAAGGGTGCTAAGTGAGAAATCAGGTAGTTTTAATGACTGTCCAGTTCTGCTATGAGGTAGCATTGTCATTTGGGGCAAATCTTTGGTCTTCTGGTTCTCCCTTTCTTCATCTGTAAAATGGGATAGTGGGATATTATGGCTATAAGTTTCTTTAAAGTTTTATGATACCAGTCCATTCCTGACCCCTTTATCTTATTGGATCTTATATATATGTAGTGATTTTCCTCCCAAATCATTGCAGACTTCATTTCTAATCATTACCTTGATTTACAATCTTTTCTTTGTAAAAATTGAAATTATGAGGTTCCTGCATACTGTCAAAACCCTTTGAACAAATTTATTTATTTTATTATTTTTTAAAGATTTCATTTATTTATTTGTCAGAGAGAGAGCGAGAGCGAGAGTGCACAAGCAGAGGGAGAAGCATGCTCCCTGCTGAGCAGGGAATCGATTCAGGACTTGATCCCAGAGCCTTGGGATCATGATCCAAGCTGAGGGCAAATGCTTATCTGACTGAGCCACCCAAGCATCCCAATTTGAAAAAATTTAAAAAGAAGTTTCAGTCAAGTTTTGTTTTATTTTATGTTTGCTCTAGATTCTTCTACTGAAGTATCTTTATCAGATGTTGGTTGAAGAATTGTCATTACATGTTAATGTGCTACAGTGTTGACTGTTTGTTGGTGGACATTCACTATGATGTTACAAACTACCCTTTGAAATGAAAAATGTAAGGTCATATGACTAACCACTGAGGGATTGTTTTAGTAAATGCAAATGTGATTTTCCAAAAAGCCATGTTAGTTGGACAGAATAAGAAAAGTCCCAGGAGTTCCCAGCTAGGGTGGAGTGTGATGACCCAGAAATGGGTAAGGGCTCCTGAGGAAAGCAGGTGAAGGCCAGCAGAGAAACCCCAGGCCATCCTTAACATTTAAAATGTTGTCAGAGGAAAAGGAGAAGACATGTGACTGCCTCCAGTCAGAGAAGCAAGGAGGGAGAGACTTTCAAAAAAGAGGGAGTGGTCAGTAGTGCAAAATCTTATAAGGAGGCAGACTAAAATAAGGGTTGAAAAGGGTCTTTGGTAGAAAGAAATCCACTCAAGCTATAGTAATTGGGGTTTGTTTTAAGGATACTTTATGGAATTTCAGGTAAATCCAAGAAACAAAAACCAAAGGCAACTGGGCAACAAGAGGACTGGCTGCTGGGACCTGGAAAGCCACCAGGAACCCAAGCTATTGCCTCCACCCCTTTCCCAGGGGCCACCTGGAAGCAGCTGCTTGGTTATCTGTTCTCAGCCAGCTCTTTTCTCTGTGCTTTCTCATATATGGCTACAGCGACCTCCTTGGTTCATTGGCTCCTAACCGACTGCCAGATTTCCTTTGATTCTAGTTCATATTCACGGGAGGGAGAACCTAGCCAAGCTCTTCTTTGTGAGCTTCTACACACAGATCATAAATTTCTAGCATTTCCTATGGGTTGACTGTCTTTAGATTGCATGTCTTCTCTTGGTTCATCAGTGGTGTCTGGGCTGGGACTTCTTTGGGGGAGTCTCGTGGTAGAGAGAACATGCAAGTATACTTGACAGAGCCTGTGGGCCACAGCACAGCAAGTGCATCCAGAAGGAGTGTGGACCAGCTACTTTAAGTCAGAAGGAGAAGTTCATTCAGCAGCATGTCCAGTACAAGGTCTGTTTGACTTAGCTCCTGAATTGTACATATAATTTTGGAAATTCTTTCAGTAGGATGTTGTAGGGCAGTGATCAGATTATAACGGAATGAAGAGTGAATGAGAGGTGTATAAGTGAGCACAGTATAGACTCTGTATTTTTGGCAGGACAATAAGACTTGGCATAGGAGGGAAAGACATAAAAGATGAGGAGGATGTAGTGATGTAGGAGGAGAGATGTATGAATGACATAGGCTAGATTACGCTGCCACAACAACTCCAAAATCTTCATAGCTTTAAAAAAAAAAGGCTTAATTCTTCTTCCTGCTACATGTTCTACTTCTATCTGCTCATCATAGTTACCCCAATGGAGCCAAATACTTGTGGTTTCTATGCCAGAGGGGAAGAGAGGTATGGAGAGTTTCCCACTGTCAGTTAAATGCTTTGGGCCCAAAATAATACCTGTCACCTCCCCTCACAAATCATTGGTAAGCATCAGTTAACTGATCTCCAAGTACAAGGCCATGAAATAGTGTGATATTTCACACTAAAAGTGCCAGAAAAGTGGATAGTTGGGATGTTTGTTGAGCAACCTAAAAACTACAAGAAAAAAAGAAAATGATGAGGACAAATGCACTCTGTGAGTGGTTGCTGAGGAATGGAGTCCTCATGTCAGGTGGAAAGCAAGGTCTACATAGAAAGGGAGGGAGGAGTTGGTGAAGGCTTAAAATAGTTGTGGGTGATGGAGTAATGAGAGATGCCAGGAGGGATTTTAGGTTATTCCTAAGAACCTGAGTGAGGATGGTGACACGAATCTGTTGATCCCATGCCTGTCTCTGATAATATTCATGAGCCCAGATATGGATAGGAAAGGTGGACTGGTTATCTGGGATGGAGTTTTGCTGGGCACGTGCAGCATAAGGGCATTGTGTCAGAGGAGTTGAGAATATTAGTAGATCTGCAGTTGAATGATGGGTCATGTGCTGTAGGCTAATAGGGAAGTTCCTGAAAAGAAGTAGGGATGGTTGGATTAGAGAGAATGGAGGAAAAGCAGGACAGGTTAGATTTAAACATATCCTTACCTAAGCATCTAAGAATTATCAAAGATGGCAACTTGGTTAGAATGCTTCAGGGAGAGGGCAGCATTTATCAGACAGCCCTAATTTCATGGCTAAACAATGAGGGCTTTTATTATTCACATCCTAAGAAGTACAGAGGTAGACCATCTGGGGATAGGCCCAGTGATTCAGTGATATTGTGATATTGTCCATTTCATGTGTCCACATTGCCATCCTCAGTGTACTGGCATTCCTTCACAGGCTTGCCACCTCATAGTCACAAGATGGCTGCCACCACTCTAGGTAGCATATCTCCACCCAAAAATAGAAGTGGGATACACAGTGTGAGAGATCTTTGTCTTTGCATTTTTGCTTTTATCATGAAAGAAAATACTCCCTTTATGTCTGTTTGTTCAGAAGCAGGGCACAGGCCCGCTTGTAAGTCAACCACCAGCTGAGAGCAATGGGGTTTCCCTGATTGACTTTGGATGGATCATTGCTCATCCCATGAGACTTGGCACATGACTGCTTGAACAACATTGGGGTCCTGTTATCAAGGAGGATGTGAGACGTGCCTGCTGGAGAACTAACAGTGAGTGGCACAAATGGGGACCTCCCTTCTTGGTAAATGGTTAAGGGTGCACACTCAGGGTGCAAAATTATTATCATCGTTTATTCAAGGTCTTAAAAAAATGTATAGCTACAAGCTTGGAGCCAGCTAAGAAATTCTCCCCAAGGGAAAGGCATAATAAAATCATATAAAATTTGAGTTTTTTGGAAACAAGATGGCGGGGAACTAGGAGGAGGCTCTGGTTCAACCTGTCCCCTAAAGTGAGCTGATTACCTACCAAGGAACTCCGATCACTCATGAAATCAGCCTGAGATCAAAATTCTACTCGTCAGGATCTCTACGGGGGCAGAAGACGCCAGTGGGATGTCAGGATCTCTACAGGGGCAGAAGACGCCAGTGGGCAGGTAA
>PISX010025474.1:0-26108 GCA_004024625.1 Mellivora capensis | reverse complement strand
GGTTCTTCCCCGAAGGCCTGTGTGTTGGGCCCCGCACCCCAGATCTGCCAGAGAGAAATTTGCTGAACTGACATCCAAGTCCCCAGCATTTTGTATACGGTTGTGATCACCTAAAGTCTGAGTAATTCACCCTGTCTCCCAGTTTGTTGGAAGAAGCTTTGGACAAAAACTCAAGACATTTTTGGTTGTCACCCCCCCCAACCCCTATAAACACTGGATTTTTGCTTATGGGACTGAGTTCTTAGCCTTTTGGCTGACTAGAAAAGGCTTCCAAGTCCCCAGAATGTGACCGAATGAGAAATTTCTTTTGACTGGAAGGGGGAAGGGTTAGCTGCCCCACTTGGGCCTGAGTTCTGGCTCTGCCCCCGTTTGTGTCTCTGTGCCCCCGTTTGTGGAACAGCGGTAATAAAAACGGCTTGCAGGGTGCCCACGTAGGGTTCATTCATTCATCCGACCGTGACAGAGCATGTCGTGGGCCGATCCTGGTTCTTGAGTGCCGGGGATATAACCTGAACAAAACAGAGAAGAAAGTCCCTCGCCTTTGAAGGTCTTGAGGTGGAAACAGTGCAGGGTGTCCTGGAGGTGGGTGTGGCCAGGCGGGGGGTGGGGGGCGGTGGTGGCCGGGGAGAGTGGCCTCTACAAGGACTTGGGCTTTGGCTCTGAGCGGCATGAGTGACACTGAGGAGAGGTGAATGGTGACCGGCTGTATCTGAATGTCCTTGCTCTGGGGCTTGTGTGGGACAAGAGTTGGGAGCAGGGAGAACTCTTTAAGGGACCTCTGTACTAATCAAGGCAGGAGGTGCTGGAGGTTTGGACTAGGGGCAGCCACGAGGAGCTGAGAGGAAGCTGTCCTTTGAGGTTGAAGCCCAGCAAGGCCTGCGGGTGGGTTGGAGGCAGTGGAAGAGAGGGGGGACGTCCCAAGTCGATTCCAGAACTTGTTGCCTGAACCACTGGAAAAAAAAAAGGGGGGGGAGTGCTCTTTGCTGAAGAGGGTTGGGAGCAGGGGATGTGGCCCATTTGGGTGGGAGATCAGAGTTCACTCTGAGATGCCTCTTAGATGCCAACGTCGTACTGAGAGATACCATCCTGAATCTGGAGTTGAGCATATTATCTGGACTAGAGCTAAAAAAAAAAAAAAAAAAAAAAAAAAGTAGCCTTCTATTAGTGCTCGTTATTCCAAATGCATTTAGTTTTGATGTTTCAGGGAGGTCATCCCAGTATCTAAATTCCCTCAAGCTCCACCAATCAGGATTCTGAGTGACCGTGACATTCGCAGACTCTTCCTGTTTTGTCCATGGGATTCGCTCAGCTGAGAGCAGCTCCCGCTGGGGGAGGAGGAGGAGTTCTCTTTGGGCCCGCCCAGCCGCACGCTGTCCCTGGTACAGACCTCCCTTACATCATCACCCCCGTGAAGCCATCCGGAAGTTCCCAAAATAGCAACTCAAAAAGGTGACCTCTCTCCCCAGCTTTTATACCATTAGGTGGGGGACTGCTCTTGCTTGGTTAGAATCAGCAATGCTGGGTGTCCTGCTCCAGCGCCTCTGGTTCGAAAACTTCTGGCAAAGCCAACGCCAAGCCGAAGCTTGCTTCAACCAGCAGGATCAGTTACAGTCTCTATGGAGACTGGAGCCAAAAGGTCTTATTTACGTTCCTGCTTCCAAAAGCCAAGTCATTTTCCTTTGACAGTTTTGGGAGAGTTGAATCACACGGAACTGTGGTTGGAACTATACTTATTTTAACTGCAACACAGTTTGGGTTTTTCCGCCCCCCTCCTATTTCGTGGGGTGCAGATCTATTCTGTGCTCCCTGGGAAGAGAGAATCTTTGTGCCTACCTGTGGTTTGGCATGGGGCAGGGGAGGGCTTCTGACCTCCTCAGGACTCAGGATGTTCATGGATAGAGAACCGAGTGCTTGTGATAACTTTTTTTTTTTTTTTTCTAAACAGTTTAACAATAATTGAAGTTCTCTTTAAAGAAAAAGATCAGTACAGATTTCCGAGTTTTGATACTCAGGTTTCATCTCCTGCAGTGAAAAGGTGTAATGTTGGGATGTTTACAGCATCTTAGACCTGGGATTATAATCCCTCTAAAGTGGGGGGAGTATAGGGTTTTAACACCAAGACTTGCCGAAAGAATGTTTAAATATCACGGCTAAATTTTGGCAGCCCTGTCACTTAAGTCAAGACTGGAATGGTCTGCTTTAGGCAAGCCTCACTATCTACTTCCAGTGCCAGTTTTGGAGAATATTAACGTAGGTCTACCCTGGGATACTAGTTAGAGGCTCTTAAATTGACTCCTCAGCTTTCAAACTTAAATGGTTTCAGTTTTTGTTTTTAGCGCACTTTATATACACAAAGAGAACCTAGCAACAATCATTAGCTGATACAGAACTCTTAGGGAGGTAGGATTATTTACATGCTGATCATGCATTGTTTAAAGTGGTGGATCCAGCATGAGATTTTAATTTGCCGGTTTCTGCTGATCTTACATATTTACTGCGGACCTTCAGCGTATCGCCTGGTGCCTTTGGTGGAGGGATTACAAGGGGAATGGAAACAGATCCCCTCTCCTGACTATCTTCTTTGAATTCCCCGAAGATCGATGTCTAAAAATGTAGCCAGTTTAGTTAGCTGCCTTCAGAAATAAGGCTGTTTTCCATTACAAACCAGAAGTTAAAGAATATGGACTCATTTCAGTGTTTAAATATTTGCTCAGTTAATTATTCCCCAGAGCGACTCTGAAGTGTTGACGCGAAACCGTAAAATGGTGCAGACGAAGCCGCTGTGTTTACAAGCTCAAAGACAGTGTCGATTTAAAATAGCATGTTTTTAAGGAGGCAACAGGCATTATCATGATCATTTCAAGTGCAGTTTACTGATTGTGTACAGGGTGACTTCTAGGGGATGGGCGCTCTTCTAGAGATGGGGGATGCACAAGATAGCGGGCCATGCCCTTCAGTGTCTCCCAGCTGGTGGGAGGGACAGACGGGCAGACGTAATTAGCCAGGTGTGAGTGGACGTGCCCTAAGGTCTGTGAGCATGATAGGAGCACGTGGGAGGGAGTGCTCATTAGTGATGTCTTCTGATCACAGTCAGGAAAGAGTCACATCCTGGTCCACCTTGATATTTATGTCCTGAGGATCTTCTGTCTCACCAGGGCAGCTTTTCTAAGTGAGACAAAGAGCTCTGTGAGAGAAACTGCTTAGTGTTGGGGGAAATTATGTGTCTGGGGGAAATTGCGTTTCCAGTTGGAGGGGCTTCCATTTTAGATACTGTGAAAGCCCCGTGTTGTGGTCTAGGCTCGCTTTGAAGAGGATCCCCATAGACTGGTTGGCAGTGTTGACTTTCCTAAGCAGCCGGATAATGTTTGAAAGACAAAGATGCTTTCAGGAACTTCTAAGCATCCACTCTCACTAGAGAGTGGGAACAGAGCAATCAGTCCCCTGTCAAAATCGTCCCTACGCAATACTAATAATTAAAAAAAAAACTTAAAAAAATTTTTTTTTTATTTATAAACATATAATGTATTATTAGCCCCAGGGGTACAGGTCTGTGAATCGCCAGGTTTACACACTTCACAGCACTCACCATAGCACATACCCTCCCCAATGTCCATAACCCCACGCCCCTCTCCCTACTCCCCTCCCCCCAACCCCCCTCAGTTTGTTTTGTGACATTAAGAGTCTCTTATGGTTTGTCTCCCTCCCAATCCCATCTTGTTTTATTTATTCTTTTCCTACCCCCCAAGCCCCCCACATTGCATCTCCAGTTCCTCATATCACGGAGATCATATGATAGTTGTCTTTCTCTGATTGACTTATTTCGCTCAGCATAATACCCTCTAGTTCCATCCACGTCGTCGCAAATGGCAAGATTTCATTTGTTTAAAAAAAAAATTCTATGGGGAAGAAAAACTGTATTCAAGATCACCCTTAGAATGACTATATCTTTTATAAGCCTAGAGACTTTTTTTTTCCTTTTTGCATCCTGAACCGTTGGTACCTTCAGTTTGACCAAGCGGACCCCCAGCCCTCCCATCTAAAAGCTCTTTATTCTCTTTAGAGAGTGATAGCCTGCCTGGAGGATGAGAAGGAGGCCCTCACCTTGGCCATGGCTGACCGGCTACGGGACTACCAGGAGCTCGTGCAGGTGAAGACTGGCCTCAGCCTGGAGGTGGCCACGTACCGGTAAGGATGCTGCTTGGGTGAAATCCCTTGTAGCCTCTGGAGTCCCTGGGGCCGTGTGCTGATCAGAGAGCAGACCCCTGGCATGGCCAGGTGAGGAGTACAGGGCCAGAATGAGAGGAGGAGGATGGGTGCCACACTTAACCGCCGAGCAGATGCCCCCACCCTCCCCGTGATGGGGCTCACAGAACTCGTGCCCTTGCCTGGGGTTTGTGTGTCCTGGGCACCAGGCAAGAGGTTCACACCTGTCAACTCCTTGGATCCAAGGAATTAGGTACAGCGTTTATAGGGGGACCAACCTCGCTCAGAGAACTGAGGGAGCTAAAAAGTGGAGGGCCAGGACTCAGACCCAAAAAGTCCACTTCCAAGTACCCATCACACTGTGGCTTCAAATCCCAGGGCTCTGACTCGACTCCCCATGGGTTTGGCCTCGAGGCACTGCCTTTCTTCTGGAAGATGAGCCCGGTCCTCTAGGCAGCTGGCTTCATTAAGATGATGACTTGAATTGGGGGTGAGCAGTCCAGAGGAAATAGTCTCAAAGCCCTCAAAGGGGACGGGTGGGGGGCTGGGCAGAGAACACAGTCCGGAAAGCGATGCTTCTCCTTGGCTCCTTGGCTCTCCCCTTCCTGCCTCCGGGGGTAAGCGGTCTTTGGTTGGGGTGGCGCCCTGTGTTTCCTGCAGATTTCATGCTCAGTGAGGACTGGTGAGGGGGGCAGACCCCAGGCACTTACAGCAGAAGGACTTTTGAGATACCCAGGTTTCCCACGTGGAAGCACAGTACCAGCCACTAACATTCTCGAGCCTTTACTGCCTGTGAGACACAGCGCAAGCGCTTTGCGGCTGCTCACTGCCCGAGATACCATCTCTGGTGGGTGGAAACCACTCGCCCCTCTCGCAGGTGAGGGCAGGGGGCCTGGAGGCCAGGGACCCAGGCTGGTGAGAGATCTGTGCCTTACCCACCAAGTCATGTAAAGTGGACACAATGCCCCCTTCATTCCCAGGGGACATCAGAGCATGAATCAGCCGTGGGTGGGACTGAGCTCTGGAAGCCCCGCCTCTCCGCAAGTGAGAAGAGGATGTGGTGGTAAAACCATCTTCTGACGGCATCACTGCTAACAGATGGGGGGTGTTAAAACCTGGAGAGGCTAAGAAGGGGATTAAGGTCCACTCCCTTGGTGGGAGGCAGAGCCTGGACAGAGCCCAGGCCCATTTCAGCACTCCCTGTGGGCTGCCTGATCATGATTTTGCTCTTGTAACGGCCAAGTAGCCTGGGTTAAAAGAGCATGTCTGGGCTGGGGTGTGCAGGTGGTCCGCCCTGCAGCCCTGAGCTAGCCTCACCGAGCATTGTCTGGAAGACTTGCCTCAGTCAGCCTGTCCTCAGGGCCCTCTGACCGTCAGGGAGAGGGAGCAGGCTATCGGGCAGTCCCTAGCCTCAGCCTGAAGCAGCCCCTAAGGGGCAAGGCCTGCCTAGGGCACAGCAGCTCTTGGAAGAGCCCCAGCTGGACAGAGAGGTAGGCAAGCCACTGGGGGCTCTGCCGCGTCCCTGCTCTGAACGCTGTGCTGTGGCTGCGTCCTGCGGAGGGGAGGGGGCTCAGGACACGGAGAGAGGGCAGAGGAGGCCCCAGCCAGCCCATCGTCCTTCTCAAGGGCCATCTGTCACAGTCTCCTTGGAAATCTCATGGGATGGAAAATCACAAAATTAAATCAAGCTGGGTCAGGTGATCTGAATTACTAATAAGGAAAACTTCAAAACAGGCTTTATTTGAGGGGAAGGAAGCATTAATCAGGACTGACCTAAGCTCTTCTCAGACTGCCTCAAGCCAACAAAGGCATTTATTCCCTGCTTGACAGAAAATGTCCCCAGTTGCAGGCACAGTAGGTCTGGGTGTGGTCAACAGTGACTGTCCCTGCTGCTTTCCCTGGTCTCTCCCTTCTCGGCTCTGCCCACCTTGTGGCAGGATGGGCCCCAGCAAGCTCCTGGCTCCTTCCTTCTGGTCTTGCCCCCCTGGTCAGAGGAAGGGACTCTTTGCTCATCCATCTCAGCTGAACTCCTGGGCCCGGCAATCTGGCTCCACTGGGCCATGTGCCTGTCCCTGTCCCTGTCCCTGGTCGGGGGAAAAAGTGCTCTGGAACTTAGAAGGGCCCACTGTTCTGTGAGCTACATGGAGTGACCCTGGGGTGGGAGGTGCCCCAAACTGGCACCGTCCTAGAGCAGATGTGGGGTTGTCCCAGCAGACCCACAGCTGTGCCCTTGTTAGGTGACATCAATGTCACGTGACTCTTTTCTGTGCAGAGGCAGTTGGATCTTCCGTGTTGTAATAGTTCCATAGGTTGGATTTGGAGACTTTGATCTTATGCTTGTCCCTCTGGGATTCGAGCACTTTCTTTCCTTGCGTGGTCCTGCCCCTCATTCTCTGTTGTGAGAAGTCGGAGGGCCTGTGGGCGTCTTGCCTCAGCATCCAGGGCCTGACTTTTTGGTAGTTGTTCACACTCTAGCTTTTTTCAAGGGCATTGATGGGGAGCCTTTGTGTTCACGTGGGCAGCCTGATTGTCGGCCGAGATCAGAGTTTATGGCCTCTGTCTGTTCCTGGCATTGCTCCAACCCAATTAGGGATTGACTTGGCTTCCTCCTCGGAATTCAGAAGGCCACAGTACTTTCAGGGAAGCGGGTGATTGATTTCACTGTCTGTCTTTCTGACGTCCAAGTTCGCACAGGGAAAATGAGGAGCCCGGCCCTGCCTAGCCGCAGATCCCAAGCCCAGGGTTTAGAAGGGCTGCCTGCCTTCCCTGCCTCCCAGAGCTCAGGATTTAGTCCGGGAGATGCCCACAGACCTAAAAGACATACGGGCAGTGGAACGTAACCCATTTCTTTGTACGAGCCGAGCGCCTAGCATTTTTGTCACTGCCTTGTGTCGGGCAGGGAAGCCCTTGGCATCTCTTATGTGACTCTTCCCGTATTTTGTCCTGCTGCCCCAATTCAGAGAACACGGATGAAAAGGCGTGTTTGTGTTAGTGCCCTTTTGTTCTTCCAACCCCTTCACAGGTGCCTGCTTGAACTTTATAAACCTTTGTTTTTAAGTCTTTGAGGGAGTTTTATGTCTTTGAGGGAGTTGACCTTCCTTCCACACCTCCCCCAGGGAGGGCAGCAGGGACCGTCAGCCTCTTGGGGACCGCGGCCCGGAGCCCCGTGCAGTGTGACTCTACACCAGCCCTGTCCAGAGGGGCCAAGGGTGGCTGACGGTGTGGCTGGCACAGCTTCCCGCTCCCGACCGAGATCGGATGGATTTGCCCCAGGTTTTCCCTGCAGTGGCCGATTGCCCGCGGAGTTGATGTCGGTGTGTTCACTTAGCATCTCGTGTGTGAGCGAAGGGGCTGAGAAGCCTGCGAGCTGGAAGCCCAGCCCAGCACAGCTGGGACTTGTCAGCTCTGCTGGGGCCAGCTCTCAAGTGTCACACGCATTCCCAAACCCAGATATGGGCCCTTTCCAGTTGACCTTCCCAGTGAATAAGAAACACTGATAACAGATTAGTGTCATTTATAACTAAATGTAGACGTAGAGTTTGTAAGTAAAGATGCAATTCAGTAAAATAACAAAATTCGAACAAAGCGAACCCCAGCGTCTAAGGCTGGAGGACATCCTCAAACCTAGTGGGCCAGTCACTGACCTGGGAAAACTCTGGTGCCTTGTTCGGCAGGTGAGTGTGAGAAGGAGCCCTCTCCTCCCACACTACAGGGGACAACGGGCCGTAATCTGGTGATGGCTGGTGGCTGACACACCAGGGCGAGTGCAAGAGAAGGTGGGCCACCCCCAGGGGCCAGGGCTCGCCCTTGTCCACTTGTCCCCAGTGAAGTTTCGTGGGGCTGGAGGGGCTTGTGCACCGCATATAGTCACGAGGCTTTTCCTGGGGCGTGAGTGTTTATTAGACCGGCCGCCGAGCACTGAGGGGAATGTGGTTCCCAGCCTCATCGGCACCTGGGGGTCAGCTGGAGAACCTGCTAAAGCATCGGCCCCTGGGCCCATTCCTGAATGTTCCGATCAGCTTGGCACGGGAAGGGCCCAGGCTTGGTCCAGTGCGGCCAGGGTAGAGAACCACGGCTGCAGGGCCTCGCCACTCCAGGGGCCCACGGACTGACAGCATTGGCATCGTTTGGCTTCCCAAGCTGGTGGGAAATGCAGACTCTAAGGCCCATTCCAGACCCTCTGGTCAAAGCCAGCCTCCTGACAAGATCCCCGGTGACTCAGGGTGTCCACCACTGTCACCAGAGCAGAGTGTCCCGAAGGCACTGAGCCGGTTTCACAGTGGCCTAGAGGCGGGTGAATGACGGGCAGGCCAAGTGGTGTGCAGGGTGCTGTGGCGGGGGATGGTGGGTAAGGCCTGCGGTGCGGGCTTCTAGAAGATCACGTGGGGAGCACTACCAGGCAGAGGGGCCGCCTGGGCGAGAACCCAAGGACTGAGCTAGTGTGGCATCTGTGGCCACTGCCAGGCGTTTGGGCTTCCCGGGCAGGCCTGGTTTTGGGGGCCTGGCCTGGAGGGCTGTGTTTGGGGGATGGGTAAGAGCCACAGCTGTGAGGCCGTGTCCTGTGAGCGGGGCCTGTGCCCTCTGGCTGCTCCAGGGACGTTGGCAGGCAGGGTGCCACGCCTGCTCAGAGGAGCCACAAACCTACAGAACAGAGTGGGGGTTGGTGTTGAGGGTCAGGTGCTGTGGACAAGGCCCCATGGACCCAAGTCCCTCCCCCCTACACCGTTAGAAACAAATGCCTTGTAAGACACTCGAGTGCCAGATTTCTGTGGGGGAGAAGGGAGTTGTGAGAATCCGGGAAGGCTTCAAGAGGGAGGCGAGGTTGATCAGGGTCCTGAAGGATGGTGGGAATTTGAACAGACGTGCAGGAGAAGGGGCTGTGGGGAGTCAGGGGCACACGAGGGGAGGGACTGGTCCACTCAGGTCTCACAGACAGTTTACTGGGTCAGATAAAGACAGTTCAGAGGCAGGACTGAGAGCCTCCAGCCAAGGTTGGCAGGAGATATTTTCAAAAGAGGTAAGATTTGAGTTGGCCTAGAAGGGGTGGGAAAATAAGCAGTGAGAAGTGGATGGGCAGGAAGGGACTCGGGAAGGAGCTCCAGGTGGGGGAGTCCGATTGGAAAACAAGGGGAGGAAGGAGAGTGCAAGGTGGGTGAGCAGAGGCCTGGGACAGGAGGCAGATGAGGCGGACCTTCTGTGGCGGTGGGGGCATGGGGGGCAGTGGGGAGGCTGCTGGCCGCTGGCATGCAGGAGGACTGGGTGCAGGGAAGCCTCAGGGGGTCCCTGCAGTCACTGGAGATTCAGGTGGGAGGAGCTGACAGGGTGGTGGCCAAGGGAGCCTCCTCGAAGGCTGACCTGGCTGGGAGGAGACTGGGAGCGGACTGGGAGGCTCCTGGCTGGACCCTTGGGAGAAGGCGGCCGCTCCTCATGTGCTCTGGCAGACCAGACCCCCAGAGGCCAGGCCTCTCCGTGAAGCAGCTGCTCGCCCAGGGATAAACCGAGTCCCAAACCCACAAAACCACGGGCTCTGAAAACCGTGTACGCAAGAGGCCTGTCCTGGCTTTCAGAATGGGGGACAGATATGCTTTCTCCCTCAAAATTTAAAAGAGAGTCTTTTTTTTAAGGTTTTGGGGCTCAAATACATAACAGGTTTTCTAAATATCACCTGAAAAAATGGCAAGCAGAGCCAGACCATTTTTCAAAAGAAAAAAATACTGAAGGGAGTCTTGGCTGGCCAGATATGAAAATGGAATGCAAAGATTTGCTGCCTGGGCTCTATTCAGGCACAGTCCTTCTTTTAAAAGGTTAGGTCAGGGGGCGCCTGGGTGGCTCAGTCGTTAAGCATCTGCCTTTGGCTCAGGTCCTGATCCCAGGGTCCTGGAATCAAGCCCCATGTCAGGCTCCCTGCTCTGCAGGAAGCCTGCTTCCCCCTCTACCTCTCCCCCAGCTTGTGTTTCCTCTCACTGTGTGTGTGTCTCTCTCTGGCAAATAAATAAATAAATAAAAATAAATAAAAGGTTAGGTTGGACACAACGACGTCAAAACACGGTCTTTGTGTGTCTGTACAGCCGGGACGTAGGCGCTTCCTGTTTCCTCTTATGCTGGCGGGGAGAAGAAACTGTTTCAACTGGAGGAAATACATACTCCATCTGGATCTGAACCGCTCATAAAGCAGTAGAGATGATGCTTACTGCTGGCAATTTCCCTGTCGTAATGATATTTCCGGCCCCTGCGTTATTGTGTAATAATAACGAATGAATAATGAAATAATGACTAATGAGAAGGGGCCCACCTGTCCCCTTTCATGCACCTGTTCAAAGGAAAATGGTTCTTTGGAATTTCTCCAGCGGTTGGAGAAATCCGTTTTGTTTTGTTAAATTAAATCCTGCTCTCTTGAAATCTTAGAACCGTGTGTTAACACGGAGACTTAGCTGGTTATTAGGCAAATGCTTGAAATTAATAAAATTTGGTAGTTTCAAGGAGAGGTGGCTGAGAGGGGTAACCCATACACTTGGTTGTTAGCCCTCCTCCCAATCAATACAGAAATGGCTTGCTGTCTGTCCACCAGGATTTTAGGTTTTCCAGGATTTCTTCTCCTCTTGGACTCCTTAAGTCAACTGAAAGTCCGCTTTCTTCTCAGGTCGGTAGAAAATGATGATCCCGTAGACTGTGACCATTGATTGAGCCCCTATTCTGTGACAGCCTTTGTTTGCTGTGAGAATTTTCCAGAATAGCCACCACCACACACCTGTGAATGATGCCTATTTCAGCAATGGGGAAACTGAGGCACAGAGGGTTTGAGTGGCTTGCCCAAGGTCGCAGTACTAGGAAGCGGCAGGCGCGGGATTTGAAACCAGGCAAACTTCCCGAGTCAGGAAGTTTCTCTATCAACCACTCCCAGTGCTGCTTTTCTCTGTTTTATTAGTAATCTTGGTCTGTCTATCATTTGATTTTTTTTTTTTAATCTCTAGAACTGATGGATGCATTTGGATATGTGGTTTAGAGCTGAGCACAGAGGGAATGATCAGAAGCAGCTGGCCTCAGTATTATCTTCCATTACCTGCCTGTGGTGTGGGGCAGGACCTTTCCAATTCGGAGGGCGATGCTTGTCCTCTCTCCCTGCTTCCCCTTCTGCACCCAGCCCTGCTCCAGTCGAGGTGGCAGGGGGTCCCCCATCCTCTCTGGAGCTGGGAGGCCAGGGAGCCCGTTCTGAGGCTTCTCCCAGCTCCATCCCCTTTTTCTCCCACCACTCCCCACCTGTGTTCGGCCAGGAAACACTTTGTGATCCATCCCATTTGGCTCCACTGACATTCCTTCTGGAAACATCCTTCAACTGTCCCTTTTCCCTCACTCTTTTGTCCACATTTATCGGGGACATGGCGTGCCTTGTGCCCCCAGGGCAGAATAACAGCAGACACGCCCTGAAATTCCATTAGGATAATCTATCCTGGACAGAGAGCCCCAGTCTACCCTGGGTTCCGCTCGGATGACCATGAGGTCTATCAGGGCCTGGAGCCTGGCCGGAGGCCACATTATAGCCCCCTTACGCGCTATGGAGCGGTCTCGGACACCTTAATGAGGCCGGGGACTTGGTTTTCCCACACGTGTTTGCTTATTATCCAGCTTCAGAGGCCGCCAAGCTGTGGGGCTGTATGAAACGTTCCCTAATAGCTCGTGATTCAGGGGGTTGGCATTTCACACAGTCACCACAGCTTGGAGGCAGTTTTCCTCCAGTGCTCTCAAAATAACCAGGGAATGCTCTGCCCTTTTCTTAAAGTTGCATGAGTCTATTCCTTAAAAATGTGCCCTTTGGAGCTTTTGAGGAAATTTCTGGCATCTCCTGAGCAATTTTGTCTGTGCCTCTGTCTTCTTAGTCCTGTGAGCTGTGCTGGTGGAGGGCAGGATGTCATGTATATGAGAGGCGTCTGCTAATTAAGCCGGGAATTAAATAACGGGTGCCTCGACAGTGCCCGGAAGGTCCTGTGCCAGGTGCTGGGGTGGGGAAGGTGACCCACGCCCCTGCCCTCCAGGAGCCAGCCCTGCAGAGCAGGACCGGGTTCCTGCCCAGGAGGAGCTTCATAGGATCTGGAAGAGCCCCGGAGGGGCGTTTGGATGGAAGTCACCAAAAGATGTTGAATGTGCTCGTGTTAATATAGTCCAGGGGGTCTGGCCACAGGATTTGTTCTTTTGAAAGTTCGTACGCAGTGCCGTCGTCCTGGGCCTGGCAGGGGCACCCAGGCTGCCAGGGTCCCAGTAGACTCTCCAACCTGGGGAAGAAGCTGGGTGCCTTTAGCCGACGCTGTCCCTGCCCTGCAGTCCTCTAACCCCAGAGCCGGATGCTTAATCGTTGGCCCTGTGTGGGGGCTGCTAGAAGGGCTTCCAGAGGTGGCCAAGGGGAGGGTCCAAGCCATGCTTGGTGCCCAGTCTTAGCCGGGCCTGGTGACTAGCACGTGACCACACACACCCCTGGGGTAGGAGGGACTGACAGCTGTTCCCAGGTAACCAGTGCGTCCTGCCCAGGGTCCTGAACTCCGTTGAAATTGGATGGTGGTTTGGATTTCCCCTGAAAGAGGAACAAAAGCATTCCTCTTTGAGGGATGAGGGAAGCTAGTCCCTCAGCCCCCTGCCCTGCCCTGTCACTGAGTTCTCCGCTGGCCTGGTCTTCTCACAGGTACTTTGTGTCCTGGCCGGGGCGGCTGGAGGAGGCCGAAGCCCTGAGGTCCCCGAGCTTCCCGCCCAGTGGACCAAGGGAAGACCTCAAGTGGAACTTGGCCTTCTCACCGAGCCCCGCCCCTTGCACTTTGGCCAGCCACCTCTCCGGCCCTCACCCTCCCGCGCAGACCCTTAGAGTCCGACTGCTACCCTCACCCTTCCCCTTATTATACACAGACCGCAGAATTTTCTCGGCAATGGAGGCTATTTGTGTTCCTGGAACCTAAAACGCTGGGTCAGGAGGGTGTGGGATTAACGGGTTGGTGTCCGATTTCCTGGCTTTGGTCCCAACTGGAAGGGCTGGGGCTACGGCCCCAGCCCCTAGTCTTCCAGAACGTGCATCCGTGTGCACCTCAGCCCCTGCTTCCGTGGCGGGCCCACCCATGGACCTCTGAGTAGAGCCCCACTCTTGGCTTTTCCCCACGGGGGCGGGTGGGGGGGACCCTCCCTGGCTGCTCTCCACCTGCCTTCGGGCTCCTTGCCCTCGCGGGGATCCCTGCGTCTGAATCAGTGGGAATGGAGCTTGGCACTGGTGTACCCGAACCGCCGAGTCCCCACTCGGATCTGGCGGCCCTGCCCTGTCTCAGTGCCCAGCTCTCCGTGGTTACCGCTATTTCCGAGTGGGCCCTGCTTCTGGCTGCCCTTTGCCATACGCGGTGTACTCCTTGGAACCGAAGGTAGTGACGACTTCCCACGTTGCTCTAGCGACCGAACAACTGTTGTGCCCGCAGCAGCCGGTGTCCTGGGGGTCTCTCCGTTCACAGGCCTCTGGTGCTGACCTGTCCCAGCCTGCTGGCCCCTGCACTCTGGCCTCGGGGCTCCCAGATGTGCATGGGAATGACAGCTTCAGGGGGAGTCTGCAGTTTCAGACTTCTAGATGTGGCCAAAGGGGTCACCAGTCAAGTGCTCTTTGCTGTTTTGTTAAAGGAGATAATGGGATGCTTCTGTGGATGCCCCGAGGCCCCTTGGGGTGGTGCTGGTGGGGGGTCTACCGCTCTGCCTTTTCCTTGTCTGCCTGACTGCTTTCCATCTCTGTCCTTCCCCTGAGCTCCAAGATGTCCCCAGAGAACCCAGCATGAAAACCACTGCCTTCCTGCTGCCTTATTTACAAACAGATGGCAGTCCTTGCTCTGCTCCCAGTCAGCCCCCCAACTGGGACTCCAGGAGGACCCCAGTGGCGGTTGTAATTGGCCTGGGGTGACCTGCCATGCATGGACCCCTCCCTGCTTCCCAGATGAGCTAGACAGACCGCTGACCTCCCCTCCTGGGTCCTCACGGGTCTATCTCCTCCTTCCCCTCGTCCTGGGTTTAGAAGGGTTTTCTAGAAGGGCTTGCCTCTCCAAAACTTCTGTAGCCCTCACCACTCGTTCTGTTCATCGCTCTGTCCAGCCAGGCCCACCGAGCGGGGTTCGCGCCCCTGTGGTGCCGTACCTTCAGACACGAGTCCTAAAACACAAGACACTGTGGCAGTGCGGTCACCGACCAAGTAGTACGTACTGTGACTTATAGCAGCGTGTCTCTCTCCTCTGTTTCCTGATGAGTTGTTTTTTTTAAATTATTTTTACAGAGCCTTACTGGAAGGTGAAAGCAATCCAGAAATAATCCTGACCGAGCGCATTGAAAACATGCCACAAGGTAAAAATAGAAGAAAAGCCAATTACTTAATTTTAGGTTGTTTTCCGTCTGAACAGTTTCATTCTGTTCAATGGTTAAATCGGAAAGCATCATTTGCCTGGAAGAACTGGGGTTAGAGAGGATTTTTTTTCCAGGTGAGCGTTATTCATCCCTCTCTCAAGTACCAAATAGATTTTATTTAACGGGTCTTGGTTTAAATAAGAATGTAAATGGGAATGTGTGGTAAAATGCTTAGGAAACTCATTGATTCTTCTGGCCAGTAGGGGAACTGGAGGGGAAGGGGCTGACAGAGAGCGGAAAGGGTGAAGGGAGGGAGAGATGCTGGGCGGGTGCTTGTGTATCCCACTCTTTGGAGGGACCGCCCTTTACACACCGCAGACTCAAAGCTTTAACACAAGTATAGGGAGGTATTACTTTGTGAAGCATGGAGTCAGCATTCTGGAACTTGCTCCCCCAGGAGAGGCAGAGGTGGGAACAGTTACACCATTTGTATTGCCCCGGGTCGGCCTGGGCAGGTCAGGTTGGTGTATGCGGCACGTGTCCTTGGGAGCCCTGAGGTCTGTCTTGATGGAGGCCAGAGGCTGCAGAATAAAGCTTATATTCCCGGGAGCCACAGAACCCACAGAACAGGGTAGCATCCGTTAGAAGGACCCTAACAACCTGTAGAATGACTTTAGGAGAAAAAAAAAAGCTTTTAAAGGGCTTTTAGGGATTTAAAAGGAATTTAAAGGACTATCTGGCTGAGGAAGGACAGATTGAATTACGTACAGTACGCTCAGTCTCTGGCTCACTGAGCAGGGTTTCAGTGTCCCTGACTGTTACCATACTCAAAATCGTGACACTTTGGGAATGCACGTCTTTGGTACTTGTATCCGGAGAACATTTGGTTAACAGCCAATCTGGATAGATGGCAGATTTTTAAAAAAACAAACAAAAAACACTGTCCATCTTTATTTTTCAAAAATTGCATCCCTCTTAGGCACTCCACAGCTTTGAAAGGTCACTGGGTTGAGAACCACGGTTTTGGTTCCAGGTATCTGTGACTGGTTCGGATTTGGTTGTAGACAGCATCCGACAAGTTTGCCTTCTGATTTTGCGAGTAAGGTTGACAAAAGCCAAAGATACCGTTCACCTGATTTCAAGGTTTACTTAGCTACATTTTGTACTCGAGGGTACATAAGTCTTCACTTAGAAGGGAGAGAAGAGAAAAGGGGTAGGGCCAGACCAGGAGGGGAACCAACGGTTTAGGGCCAGGGCTTAATGGATCTCTGCTGAGCTGTGATCACAGGTCTAGGAAGAGCTCAGCAGGAGGGCTCCTGGGAGCCTCTGTTCATTCCCCAATGGTTTGGTCGAGCTTTTTAAAGGATACAGAGACTATATTTGTAAACTAAACTTAGTTTGGCAGTTACAGATTATGCCAAAAGCAAGGAGCATTAGAAGAAAGAGGATGGGCGATGAAATCTTTCATGAAGCTTTGAGCTTCCAGATCATTCTCAGTCCCGTATGATATACTTACCCATTAACTAGTCACTGAATACATGTACAGATGTGTTCCTACATAGTGAATTTATCAGTGCTTATGGAGACGCTTATGTTTCTCCTGTAATATGGTCTAGAACAATCCTGGCCACTTGCCCACGAGGTGATAAAATCTGAAACCAATCTGTCATCTTCCACATTTCTCCGTGGACCTTCATTAAAAACCAGATGTTTCCTGCACTTTCCCAGGGCTTCATCTTCTGGAGTGTCTCTGTTTAGGATTAGTATGTTGATTTGAAAAGAGGAATCTTCATAGAAAAAGACCTGGCCTGGCCTCTCTCCTGTGTCTTGGGATCTGTCCTCATGGGGCCCGCTGGCCTTGGCTGCCATACAGGGACACCAAGCTGGGGGAGTAGGCTTTCCCTGGCTCAGCCAGATGGGGTGTGGCAGGCACCAGGGGGCGCTCTCCGGGCCCCTTCTAAGGACCAGCTTCCACTCCGAAGAGCAGGTCCCCTAGGGGTGGAGTTTGGACACACCCAGGGTAGCACCTTCTGTGGGTGACTCCAAGCCAGGCAGGGAGCCCCATGGTCGGCCTCCCACACCCAGGATTCTGACATTAAAACAGACCATTGTGCTGGTGCCTGGTGTGCTTCCAGCTCTTTCTCCTTATCAGATGAGAAGTTTGTAAAAATAGAAGGGTAAAGTAGAAGTCAGGGAGCCTTCAAGAAAGTTAAATTCTGCAGGACTTGTTGGCCCAACGTGGAAACCAATGGCAAATAAGAGCCCATGGGATGGCGGAGGGACAATGCTGGCTGGTCCTCAGTAATCCTGCACTAAAGCTCTAATCCGCTGAAATATGTCAAAGAAACTTAGGTCAACAAAGTCAAAATGAACGTTTCCAAATTACCAGGACATTGTGACATTTCAGTCCCGGAAACAGGCACCCCGGGCCTCTCTGCTGCGTATACCGTGCTCTACGATCATGCCTTTGATACGTTTGTGAAGATTCATGATGTTTCCAGACCAGTAACCAGAGAAAGGTGTTGGTTCAAAGCACGCGTCGTGCTGTGTTTTATTGTAAAAGGATTTTTAAAACTACCAGAAGAAATGATCGGGGGATTGACAGTCCCTCATTTAGAACGCCCTTTCTGCCATGACAGTACGCTTTTATGATGATGCGATGGGATTTGACCCGTGGTGACGCTTTTGAGATGAAAGAAGGTAACGATCCCTGTCCTTTTCTGCAGAGCTCGGGAGCACGTCCTATCGATACGCCAGCTCGGTGTTACAGAGGGAAAATGAGAGGAATCGGTTTGCAAGGCAGAAAGCACCCGTGGCCAACTTCAGCTACAGCCCGACACGGCGCCCTCACCTGCTGACACAGCCCACCATTGGCAGTGCAGCCCGAAGAGGCCTCCCGGGTTCAGAATATTCTTCCCGTACCACCACCCGGCAGGAAACAACTTACGAAAAAACTTCCAACTCTCATGAGAAAACCTCCAAGAGTCCAACCAACTTCAGAACTTTCTCTTCAACACACAGTCTTTTAAGAAATACTGAAGCTCCCGTGAAAACATTCCCTGAGAGGCCGAGAACCACCGGTCCGCAGGACGCCTCCACCCGTGCGGCCCGAGAGTCTGCTGTGGGCCCCAAGTCCTACCGAGAACCCCGGGGCGACGGGTCGGCAGGCTCTTCCCAAAGCACTTGGTCAAGTGAGAGGACCGTCGTCGTGACAAAGACAGAAGCTGATGCCACGAAGGAGCAAGACAGAGACAGGTCAGGAACCGTCCAGAAAAAGCGGGAAGAGAAAATGTTCGATTCCAAAGAGAGGGCTTCAGAGGAGAGAAACCTAAGGTGGGAAGAGCTGACAAAGTTAGATAAAGAAGCAAGAATGAGAGAAAGCCAGCAACTGAGGGAAAAGGGGAGAGGGAAGGAGTCGGCGCAGGAGAAAAGCGTGAGAGAGAGAGAGGTGCCGATCAGTCTAGACGTCTCCCGGGAGAGCTCGCCACAGGTGGCCCCGAAAGCTTCCCGGACGCCCCCACGGGAGGACACTCGTGACGGTGCCGGGAGAGGCGTGGAAACCCGGGAGGCCCGGTCCAGGCTGGGCCCCGGCGACGCCGCCAGCTCGCCGAAGGGCGAGTCCACGACCGAAACCGTGGCAGAACACATCGTGTCCAGCATCCTGAAGCAATTCACCCAGTCTCCGGAGGCAGAGGCATCTGCTGATGCTTTTCCAGACACAGCGGTCACTTACGTGGGCAGGAAAGAGCTTCCCGGCGCCGGGAAAACCAAGACCCAGATAGTCGTGGAGTCTAGACTGACGGAGGAGGTCGATGTGTCAGACGAAGCCGGCCTGGACTACCTTCTGAGCAAGGACATTCAGGAGGTGGACCTGAAGGGAAAGGCGGCCGGGCAGATGATAGGAGACGTCATCACCCTGGGTCTGAAAGGAAGAGAGGGCCGGGCGAAGGTCGTCAACGTGGAGATCATCGAGGAACCCACGAGCTACGTCAGTGGCGAGAAGGCAGAGGAGTTTTCCACCCCGTTCGAGGTGGAGGAGGTGGACGATGTGTCTCCGGGCTCCAAGGGGCTTGTTGAGGAGGAAGAAGGTTATGAAGGAGCAGACGTCACGTTCTCAGGAAACCCGCGTAAGAAGACCAAGTGGCCCCACGAGAGCATAACCCACGTCGAAGAAGTCACGGAGGCGGGTGACTCAGAAGGGGGAGAGCAGAGTTACTTTGTGTCCACGCCCGATGAGCACCCCGGCGGGCAGGACAGGGATGAGGGCTCCGTGTACGGGCAGATCCACATTGAAGAAGAGTCCACCATCCGGTATTCTTGGCAAGATGAGATTGTGCCCGGGTCTCGGAGAAGAACCAAGAGGGAAGATGGGTCGGGAGAGACGGTTGTGAAACCACCGGACGTCTTGGAAGCTCCCCTGGAGGAGGACGTGGGTCCTACTCACTGGAAAGAACAGACGAGAAGTGGTGAATTCCATGCCGAACCCACAGTCATCGAGAAGGAGATTAAGATACCGCACGAGTTCCATATGTCCCTCAAGGGGGCCCTCAAGGAGCCCCGACACCAGCTGGTGGAAGTGATCGGGCAGCTGGAGGAGAGCCTTCCAGAGCGCGTGAAGGAAGAGCTGTCGGCCCTCACCAGAGAGGGTCAGGGTGGGCCCGAGCGCGTGTCCGTCGACGTCAAGAAAGTGCACACCTCTGGCGGGAGGGCCGTGACCTTGGTTGCCGAAGTCAACCTCTCAAAAACCGTGGACGCCGATCAGTTAGATCTGGAGGAGCTGAGCAGAGACGAGGCCGGGGAGATCGAAAAGGTTGTGGAGTCGGTGGTACAAGACAGTCTGGCCAGGCGGCACAGCCCGGGCCCTGGGAGCCCAGACAGGGAGAGCACGGCCGAGGCCCCGGGGGCCGGCCTCCGCTTCAGGCGCTGGGCCACGCAGGAGCTGTACCGCCCCCACAGTGAGGAGGATGACGCCGGCCGGGCCTCCCCCAGCACGGAGCCAGCCACGTCCCAGGGGCCCGTGTCGGCCACCGTGGAAGTCACCAGCCCGAGGGCCTTCGCCCAGTCGCGCGTGCTCGAGGATGTGAGCCGGTCTGTCAGGCACGTTCAGGTAGGCCCCGCTGGCATCTGGAGGACTGAGCACGTCTCCTGCGAGGGACCCACGGCACAGGTGGTGGAGGTAAGTGGAGAAGGTGACCCAGGTCAGGCAGCTGGCTCGGCTGGCGCCACCTGGTCTGGGAGGCACCTCACCCCGGGTCCTGATCAAAGTCAAGTCTTCCTCCCAGGATCTGTCCCTGCCTTTCAGGAGTTGGTGGGTAGGGGGCGGGTGCGCAGGAGAGCCTGGCCTCATGGAGCTTTCCATGGACACGGAGAGGGACAGTGTGTTTGACTCCCAACGGTCTCACGCTGAAAGGGAAGTTATTTTTCAGGCCCCATTTCTAAGGGTGGGGAAGGGCGGTGCTTATCTTCAAACTGAAGAGTCCGTGGGTCCCCAGACTTCTGTAAGGCCCCTTTGGGTCGGCCCTAGAGGGGGTTTCCGTGAGCAAATCTAGGTCACAGCCCCAGACAGAAAGGGGTTGGGTGTCACAGAAGCGTGGTCAGGGAGAGGCAGATCCATTGGGCAGGTCAAAATTGGGTCTCAGGGACATCCAGCTGCTGAGAAGATTGTCCTCCTGCCCGGAGCACTTAGTGAATGGGACAGCAGTGGCCACAGACAGGGCTCGGTAGATGGGAGCCGGGCTGCTCGTAGGTACTCTGTGCATCGCGAGATCTTGATGACCGGAGAGAGCGCCTTCCCAAGGGCCGGTTCCCAGTTCCCTCAGGAGGCCAGTGTGGGAGATGCATCAGGGGCAGAAGAGGCCTCGGGCGTTAGCAGGTGCACTGGGCTGCGTCCCACAGCATCCAGAACCTCTGAACGGTGGTCTTCCAAGCACCCGTATCTGAAACCCTCGCACCTGCCAGCTCACTGGGCTCCCCCGAGCGAGGCAGATTAGCAGACAGCCACAGAGTGCTAAGGCGGGTGGCACTGGGGCCCAAAGACACTCCCGTTTCCCTTTCAGGTGGACGTGAGTAACATAGAGGTGACCCCCCGCTGGACACGAGAGACCACAGTCGTCTTCCCCGTGGGGACGGAAGCATCCGCGCATGGCACCCCTGACGCTGGTGCCTGGAGAGATGGGGGCAGTGGGAAGGCCTGGGTGGCCGGCGGGAGCTTTCAGGGCTCTGCTGGGGACGGAAACCAAGTCCCCGGGGAAAAGGGCAAGGAGCAGGCTGAGTTTGACAAGACGGTGCAGTTACAGAGGATGGTTGACCAAAGGTCGGTGATTTCGGATGAAAAGAAAGTGGCCATCCTCTATCTAGACAATCAGGAGGAGGACAGTGAGGGACACTGGTTTTGATAAATATTTTGTTTCCAGTGGTATTTGGTAACATGGCAACACAGAGGCCTTTACTAATTAGAAGGAGGGAGGCTCACTCTTTACTAAGACGCCCCCTTTTTCTTTCCCCAGAGTGCTCTGGGCGATGTCAATTTACATTATCATCTGTAAAGGTTTCAAATTAATTCACGCCTTTAGAGGCATTGGAATTTTATTCTTGAGTTGGAACTTTGACAGAAATATTTTTTATCATTTTAGTCTTCAAAGTTCCTTTTCTTGGAGATTTCTCTCCACTCCTAGAGGCAATTTCTACCAGTTCTGCTCGTGGTCACAGAAATGCCTCGCATCTGTCTAAAATCATAATGAACTGTCCATAGGTCAGATGCTTCCACGGTAACAAAATCCAAGTAATATATTTACGAGTCTATCTTATTTGCATGTGCTCATACGAAGTAGTAAGACTAGCATCGGAAAGGAAAAATGTATGCATTTTTCTAAGTCTTCTCGAAAAGAAATCCTAGGAAAGAAGCAGATTGCTTCCATTAGGGGAAAAAAAAGGGCTCTAAATAATTTTTATCTTTAGGAAAAAGTTAAATTCACTTTAAGATATGAATGAATTGCTTTCTATGTGCAGAGCTTTATAAAAAATATATATAGTGTTTTATGGAGACATAAGGACGTCCTTATGGAGAGGACGGCCTCACCCTAATGTGATCTTTCAAATCCTTAATACACCTGCTATGTTTGCACAGGTCCCAGAACCCTGCACTGGGCCCGCGTGTGCAGGGCAAATGACGCTTGGAACTAGCTGCGGGTACTTTCTTGCAGCACTAGGTGGTTAAGCAGTGCGTGGTCTAAATAGCCTTTTTTGTTACAACCCAAGTGGTGGAGCTTCTCTGCACGTTAGCACTAAGCACCTAAACACTGAATTTCCCTGGTGGGAGGCAGATCCCAAAGATCATAAAGAGAACGTTGATGCTCAGACGAGAACTTGGCCTCCCAGATGGTCGTGCAGTGACCCCGGGAGCACAGGGCGGACGGTGCCCCCCAAACAAGCCCTTTGAGCCCACTGTGGAAGGGGCCGAGGTCTTTGTGAGCTCAGAGCCTTCGGGATGGAGAACAAGCACTGACCTCGAGGAAGTTTTTGCGGTTTTAACAGAAATCATTACCATTGGGGTTGTTCGCTCAGGGGAGAGAATACTAATGTTGAAGAGAAGAAGATGGTTGGGGGGAAGGAGCTGCGCCCCCCTCTGGCTGTCCGGCACTGAAGCACCCAGGAAGGGCCCCGGGAGGAAGGCAAAGGCCCTACCCACCCCGGGGCCACAGGGTGGCATAAGGGCATGGCTTTTAAGGCTTCCATATGCAAAGGCTTTTAAGGCTTCCATATGCAAAGGTCTGGCCTCACGCAAAGATAGTATCTCTCACAGCATAGCATTATTTTAATCCGAGCTTGTTCCTGGCATATAAAGTTGAAGCTGTATTTCCTCTAACACAGGAGCTAGAGCTGCCGGTAGTGAGCTGAGGAATAACAATTCGAAGTGACAGCAGCCTCAAGTGGGTTATGGTGATGGGGTGGTGGTACGGCAGGAGGAATGGGGGGGGGGGTGTCACACACTGTGGCTCTCCGGCCCCCAAGACCTCCATCTCCTCAGCCCCCAGAAGTGGCAACAGCCGATAGTCCAGGGAGAGCGTATTTTCTTAATAAGTGGAGGTGGGATGCGGCAAAGCTTTCAGGATGATCGGACAAACACCGAATCCGGGTGTAGACGAAGTTGACTTGCCCGTTTCAACGGTTGTTGTCGGCCAGATGAGCTAGTAACTGTCACAAACTGGTCCAGAGGTGACAGCTTTGCAAACAGAGACTCCTTGTTTCTAGTACAGAGATGGGCTGATTTTGTTAGCGGTAGCGGGTGATGGTGTTTGTAGAAGCAGGAAGGGATAGAAATCACCTTGACCTATTGGTCAAGGTGACAGCCTACGGGTTTGATGGCCAGACAGACCGAGGGTGGGGAGAGTCTACTCTGTGAGTCGGAGTGGGCTTAGTTTAATGGCCCTCCCCTGCCTTGTGATCTGGCAAATGAGGACTAACGTGGACAGATGATTCCTATCACGCCCCACCTCTGTTTGGAAAGCATCGGAGGCCTTCATTTATATCTCCGTGTTAGGACGCGCATCTTCTAGAGGAGCCTGCCGGGAGTGCTCGCGGATGCAGACTCCGGAGCCGTCCTTGGCTGCTTGCTCAGTCTCGGAGCAGGGCAGGCGCTCCACGCTGTGCAGATCAGCCCCACAGCTCCGGGTCCCTGAAAACCTGTCGCTCTGGAGGCAACAGAAATCAGCTCTGGGGGAGGGACAGAACCCGCATTTACCGTTGTGGACACAGAGCAGTATTAACAGAATGCTTTTCACCCTCCCGCTGGTGGTTGCGATATTGTGTGGTTTCAGATGTATATTTAGGATGGAATCATCGAAAAAGCTGGTTCTTTCTAAGCTCCTGTTCCCTACAGAGGGAGATGTCACAAGAATGTAGAAAAATAAAAATCGGAGGAAAAAAACAAACCCCACCTTGTTCCTGGAGAGAATGAATGTTTTCTAGTAGCCGTTTTTGTGGTTTCTATGTAAACTCTAATTAAAAGATACGTGTTTACATGCATGGGTTTGTGTGTGTGTGTTGTTGTTTTTTTTTAATAGTGGCATAGATTCACTGGGGAGACTCTGTATGAGAAGTTCCAGCCCCTTACCTGAATTAGAACTTGGTGTTGTTCACACAGATCTAGAAAGCATGGTGGACAGAGCAAAACCCAGCTGGCTTGTATCCAAATACAGACGGGACGGTCTCTGGTAAGAATGTGGTCGTCCCAGCCTGGAAGGCGAGTGCCATAGGGTGACCGTTGTTGCCTGGGATGGAGGTGTCTCCCGGGATGTAGGACATTCAGTGCTAAAACCAGGACAGCCCGCGGCACACCAGCGTGGCTGGTTCCCCCAGTGAACCCAGTGCAGGCTGGAGGGGCTAGTAAATCATGGCTGTTTCTTAGATGCTTGAAAAACTTGCAGCTGTTTGAGACACAGAAGAGTTTTTAGATACCCTTACCCGTGTATAACTTTTTACCACAAAGACCACGAATATCTAGTCCTCCTCTTGTGCTGAAGTTAACACATTTATTAGACAGGAGACGTTTGGGTGGGCCATTCCTAAATTCATTCTTTCCTGGGGTAGGGATGCTATTTTTTAAAATGTATTTTAGTCTCTATGACCCCAAGACTTTATCCTCCAAGAAAGACAGAAAGGAAGAAGTCCCATTAGAATTCACTATTTGTCCCCCAGAAGCCCAGCGTGGACTCCTGTATGCCCAGGCTGCGGCCACGGCATAGACTGGGAGGCTCACACAATGGACATTTATTTCTCCCAGTTCTGGGGGCCGGAAGTCGAAGATCGAGGTGCTGGTGGATTGGGTGCCTGGTTGGGGCTCTTTGTCCGGTTTGCCCGATGGTCATCTTGTAGGGTCTTAAGGTGGTGGTGACAGCGATCATGTCTCGTGTCCCTTTTGATGAGGGCACTAATCCCATTCATGGGGCTCTACTCTCACATATTCATCACCTCCCAGAGGCCTCCCATTTTCACACTGGGGATTAGGGCATCATCAGGAATTTTGGACATACATATTCAGTCCCTGGCCGACTCCAGTGTGGTATATATTCAAAATGCCTAGTCCACCATCCACGTTGAAACCCACGTCTTCAATCAGATGGGACACTTGGTGAGGGGTAACCATGCCTCGTGACTTCATCCCACTGCAGGCCTGTCTGGGTGAGTGGGTACCAGTGGGGGTGGCCGGGGTGGGCAGCTATCACTGCCCAGCCTCTCTCTCCACCCTGTGGAGACCCTGCCTCTCTCTCCACCCTGTCATGGCCTTTTGGGTTTATTTCCCCCATCAATTCTTGAGGCGGCATCCTGCACAAATGGAACCAGAGTGGCTCTGGGTTTCCCACTGGGTGCTGGAGAGGAAGGGGGTCTGTGCCGCATTCCGCTGCCATCTTAGCCACTAGCCTGCAGCTTTGCTGGGCCTCGGTCCATGGGATTAGGGTGGGAAGGAGCAGGAACAGCGCCGCCCACAGCCCATTCCCACCCACTGCGTACTCTGCCCTCCTCTATCCAGCACTGGCTCTCATTGCTGACAGTGTGAAGGATAGTGCTCAAAATTTCCCACTCTGCTTTTCCATTCTCGAGTGGCGATGGCCACCCCCAGCCCCCGCAGGAGACTGAAGACTGTCCCAGTCCACCCTCCCCACCTCACATGTTGAACCCAGAGAAAGCCAGGGGAGCAGGGGGCCAAGGGCTGCACTGACTTGGAAAAAAAAAAAAAAAAAACAACAACTCCAGAGGGCAGCCATGTTTCTTCTGCCCGGAGTAGAGGCCAGGGGAGTCAGCGGCCCTCCCCCGCAGCCTCTCCAGGCCAGCCTCACTCCTGCTCAGCTGCCTTCACTCCCTTACCCTGCCTAGCCCATTTACCACCATTCACTCCCTGCCTCGCTTTACTGGGCTCTTTCCCTCTGTTACCAATCTCACCATTATGTGTAGTGTTGCGTGCATGTTGGGGGGCAAGCTCTGAGGGGACGGGGACATTGTGTCTTGGTTACTGTTGTGTCCCCAGCTCTCACCAGGTGTTCAGCCCCGTTTGGTGAATGACTGCACAAGTAAAGAGAAGCTTCCTCGTGCCCCTCGCTAGGCTCCAAACAACTCTGAGGCAGGCTTCATTTTCAAAACACCAACCCCAGCACTTCCAAGAGTCCTCTCATTACCATTTTATTCTCAATCCCTATTATCTTCCTGTAAGGAGGGGGTATTTTTCCAGAATTTTATTTCTCCAAATCTGACTCCAGGTCTAGGCCAGGGGCTCTCTATGCACAGGTACCGTACCCTGAATTCACACACCAGAAGTTGTCAACTTGTGAAGAGAGGCCTTGCAGCCCCAGTAGCGCCGATGGGTAAAAAAATTTGTTGGCAAGAAAAACCACTTGGGCGGTAAAAAAAGAAAAATTCTTTATAGAAGCACCAGATCACCCCCGAGGGTGTCCACTGTCAATGTGTGGCCCGCAGGAAATCCGCAGTATCTGGGGCCCGCGGGAGCAAACGGCCCTGACATCCTGTCGAATTCCATCTTCCTGCTGGAGAGGTTGATAGGGCAC
>PISX010025473.1:0-26116 GCA_004024625.1 Mellivora capensis | reverse complement strand
ACTAAATCTGCAGAAAGCAAGCACAGCCCACAACAGGCAGAGAGACAGTGCAGACAACTGCACTGAAAGGAAAAGTGACTCAGACAACAGCAGCAGGACATAAGCAACAAACATAGGATACTCTCCTGAAGTACCATGTTCTGGTGAACAGGAGATATGCACTGCAGGACACTCCAGGACCTCTTTCTCATAAAGTCACCACTTTCAAGAGTAGAAGTTGACTTTCTTAACATACAAAGGCACAGAGAGGAAGACAAAATGAGAGGACAGAGAAATTTATCCCAAATGAAAGAACAGGACAAGGCCACAGCCAGAGATCTCACTGAAGCAGATATAAATAATATCCGTGATAGAGAATTTAAAGCAATGACCATAAGGAAGTAGAAGACATGAGTGAGACCCTAATACGGCAATAAGGAATAATATAGCAGAGAAGAAGAGATCAATGAATTACATGAGAAACATGCTTGATGGCATCAACAGCAAGACGGAAGAAGCAGAGGAATGAATTTGTGACCTAGAAGACAGAGTAATGAAAAGTAATCATGCTGAACAAAAGAGAGAAAGAATTATGCAAAATGAGAATAGACTTAGGGACCTCAGACTCCATCAAATGCAATGACATTTGTGTTTTAGGAGTTCTAGAAGAAGAGAGAAAAGGGGAAAAATTTTTATTTGAAGGAATAATAGCTGAAAACTTCCCTAATCTGGGAAAGGAAACAGATCTCCAGATCCAGGAAGCAGAGAGAACTCCCACCAAAATTAACAAAAGGAGACCTACACCAAGACGTATTTATGCAAATATATAGTGATAAAGTGGCAAAATATAGTGATAAAGAAAAAAATTTAAAAGCAGCAAGACAAAAGAAGCCAGTAACTTACAAGGGAAAACCCATAAAGCTAGCAGGAGACTTTTCAATAGAAATTTTCCAAGCCAGAAAAAAGTGGTATAATATAGTCAAAGTGCTGAATGGGAAAACTGCAGCCAAGAATACTCTATCCAGCAAGGCTGTCACTCAGAATAGAAGAAGAGATAAAGAATTCCCCAGGCAAACAAAAACTAAAGGAGTTCATGACCACTAAATCAGCCCTGCAAGAAATACTAAAGGGGACTCTGAGTGGAGAGACCAAATGTGACAGCATAAAGGTAGGAAACACAATAAGCAGTAAAAATGAAAATTTCTTTAAAAAATCTAGTCAAGGAACTCACAAAAAACAAGGATATAAAATATAGTAACATATACCTTAAACATGAGGAGGACAGAAGAAAAGAATGGGTTCAAACTTAAATGACCATTAACTTAAGGTAGATTGCTATATGCAGAAGATGTTATATGCAAACATAATGGTTACCCTATATAAAAACCACCAATAAACATGCAAAGAATAAAGAGAAAGAAATCCAAATATATCATTAAAGAAAATCAGCAAACCATGAAAGAGAGAAAGATGAGAACGGATCTGAAAAAAATCTTCAGAAACAGCCATACAGCAAGTAATAAAATGAAAATGAATACATATCTAACAATAATTACTTTGAGTGAAAATGGACCAAATGCTCCAATCAAAAGACATGGAGAGACAGAATGCATAAAAAAATAAGGCCCATTTATATGCTGCCTATGAGGCTCATTTCAGACCTAAACACACATGCAGATTGAAAATGAAGGGATGGAGAAGAATTTACCATATAAATGCATGTGAAAAGAAAGCCAAGGTACCAATACTTATATAAGACAAACTAGACTTTAAAACAAAGAGTGTAACGAGAGACAAAGAAGTACACTATATAATAATAAAGGGGATATCCAACAAGAAGATATAACAATTGTGAATATTTATGCACCCAAAATGGGAGCACCCAAATACATAAAACAGTGAATAGCAAACATAAAGGAACTAACTGATGTTAATACAATAAAAGTAGAAGACTTTAATACCCCACTCACATCAATGGACAGATCACCTAAACAGAAAATCATCAAGGAAACAGTGGTTTTGAATGGCACACTGGAACAGATGGATTTAACCAATATATTCAGAGCATTCCATCCTAAAACAGGAGAATGCACATTTGTTTCAAGTGCACACAGAACATTCTCCAGAATTGATCACATATTAGTCAATAAAACAAGTGTCAACAAATTCAGGAAGATCAAAGTCATGCCATACATCTTTTCTGACAACAATGCTAAGAAACTAGGAATCAACCATAAGAAAAAATCTGGGAAGATCACAAATAAATGGAGGTTAAATGACATGCTGCTAAACAATGAATGGGTCAACCAGGAAATCCGAAAAGAAATTAAAGATACTTGGAAACAAATGAAAATGAAAACCCCATGGTCCAAAGCCTCTGGGATGCAGCAAAAGTAGTTCTAAGAGGAGGTGTATAGCAATACAGGCCTACCTCAAGCAGTCAGAAAAATCACAAACAATCTAACCTTACACTAGGAAAAAAAAACAACAAACAACAAACAAAACCTAAAACCAGCAGAAGGAAGCAAATAATAAATATTAGAGCAGAAATGAATAATGATATAGAAACTAAAAAAACAATAGAGCACATCAATGAGACCAGGAGCTGGTTCCTTGAAAAAAAAAAATCAATGAAATTGATAAACCTCTAGCCAGACTTATCAAGAAAAAGAGAAAGGACTCAAATTATAAAATCACAAATGAGAGAAGATAAATAACAACCAACACCACAGAATACAAACAATTATAAGAGAATGTTATGAAAAACTATATGCCAAAAAACTGGACAGCCTGGAAAAAATTGATAAATTCTAGAAATGTATAAATTACCAAAACTAAAGCAGGAAGAAATAGAAAACTTGAATGACTGATAACCAGTAAAGAAATTGAATCACCAGTCAGAAAATTCCTAGCAAACAAAAGTCCAGGATGAGATGATTTCATAGGTGAATTCTACCAAACAGTTAAAGAAGAGTTAGTACCTATTCTTCTCAAACTGTTCCAAAAAGTTGAAAAGGAAGGAAAACTTCCAAATTTTTTCTATGAAGCCAGTGTTACCCTGATACTAAAACCAGATAAAGACACCACTAAAAAAGAATTATAGGCCAACATCCCTGTTGAAAATAGAAGCAAAAATCCCCAATAAAGGGGTGCCTGGGTGGCTCAGTGGGTTAAACCTCTGCCTTCAGCTCAGGTCATGATCTCAGGGTCCTGGGATCAAGCCCCGAATTGGGCTCTCTGCTCAGTGGGGAGCCTGCTTCCCCCTCTCTCTGTCTGCCTCTCTACCCACTTGTGATCTCTTTCTGTCAAATAAATAAATAAAAATCTTTTAAAATATCCCTAAGGAAATATTGGCAAACTGAAGGGTGCCTGGCTGGCTCAGTCAGTGGAGTGTGTGGCTCTTGATCTCAGGGTTGTGAGTGTGAGCCCCACTTTGGGTGTAGAGATTACTTAAAAGAAAATTAAAAATCAAAAAATGTTTAAAAATACTAGCAAGCCAAAGCCAACAATATATTTAAAAAATCACTCATTGCAATCAAGTGGAATTCATTTCTGGTTTGCAAGAGTGGTACAAAATATGCAAATCAATCATTATGATATATCACATCAATAAGAGAAAGGATAAGGACCATATGATCATTTCCATAGAGGGAGAAAAAAATGTGTGACAAAGTACATCAGTTCATGATAAATATTGTCAACAAAGTAGGTTTAGAGAGAACATCCCTCAACATGATAAAGGCTATATATGAAAAACTGACAGCTAACATTTCCCTCAAAGGGGAAAAACTGAATGCTTTTCCCCTAAGGTCAGGTACAAGACAAGGATGCCAACTCTTACTGCTGTTATTCAGCATAATACTCGAAATCCTTGCCACAGCAATCAGACAACAAACAAACAAAAGATCCAAATTGTTAAGGAAGTAAAGTAAGACTTTCACAATTTGCTGATGACTTGACACTTTATACAGAAGACCTGAAAGACTTCACCAAAAAACTTCTAGAAATGATACACAAATTCAGTAAATTTGCAGGATACAAAATCAATGTACAGAAATCTGTTGCATTTCTATACACCAATAATGAAGCAACAGAAAGAGAAATTAAGAAAATAATCCCATTTACAATTGCACCAAAAATAATAATATACCTAGGATTAAACCTAACCAAAGATATGAAGGAACTATACTCTAAAAATTATAAAATATGGATGAAAAAAATTGAAAATGACACAAAACATGGAAAGACATTTCATGCTCATGGATTCTAAGAACAAATATTGTTAAAATGTTTATACTACCTGTAAACCTGGCAATTCACAGACATGTACCCCTGGGGATAAAAATACATTATATGTTTATAAAAAAAATTAATAAAGAAAGAAAGAAAGAAAAAAAATGTCTATACTACCCAAAACAATCTACACATTTAATGCAATTCCTATCAAAATACCAAACAGCATTTTTCACAATACCAGAACAAAGAATCCTAAAATTTGTGTGGAACCACAGAAGACCTTGAATAGCCAAAATAATCTTGATAAGAGAAAACAAAATTGGAAGTGTAATAATTCTGGCCTTCAAATTATATTACAAAAGTATAGTAAGCAAAATGGTACGGCACTGACACAAAAATAGACACATAGATCGGTAGAACAGTTTAGAAAGCCTGAGAATACATCCACAACTTTATGGTCAATTAATCTTTAACAAAGAAAAGAATATACAGTGGGAAAAGAACAGTCTCCCAGCAAATGGTGTTGGGAAAACTGGACAACAGCATGCAGAAGAATGACATTGGACCACTTTCTTACACTATACACAAAAATAAACTCAAAATGGATTAAGGGCCTAACAAACCTGAAATCATAAAAATCTTAGAAGAGAACACAGACAATTATCTCTTTGATACTGGTCATAACAACTTTTTGCTAGATCTGTTTCCTGAGGCCAGGGAAACAAGAGCAAAAATAAAGTACTGAAACTACATGAAAATAAAAAGCTGTTGGCGAGGGCAGAGGAGGAGGAGATCTTAGTTTCATCTGGTTGGAGGAATTCAACTGGATAGCTACCAAATCATTATGAACACCTGTGAACTCAACTGGAGATGTAAGAAAAGAGTAGCTGCAACTCTACAAACAGAAAAGGACCACTTTCTGTAAGGTAGGAGGTGCAGAGGAGTGAACCTGAGGCGATATATGGGAAGATAAACCGAGGGGGGAGGGAACCTCCATGAACTGGCTATTGGAAAATGATAAAACAGCAGAGCATAAAATCTGAACTTTTAGAAGTCTGCTCTGGTGAGGGATGTCCATGTTCGAAGGGTGCCCAGGTGGCGAAGTGGGGCAGAATCCTAGGTGGACAGTGTGGTCTCAGGATCTTTGGGGTCACAGGAAGACTGAGGGTGCCTGAGGGCAGCAGAGCTCCTAGGCATCAGAGCAGGGAAACTGACTACAATCAGTGAGCCCAGGAATGGGCTTTCCCCTCAGTGTTGCCATAAACCACGAATCATGGTGTGGTTGGGTGACTGCTCTCTAAGGCAGGGCCCAACAAGTGGCAGAACTGGTGAGGCACCCCTTCCTATCCTGGGAGGAGCAGCATAAGAGCACACCACAGGAGCTTGCAGGGTTTGGAGGCTTCAGACAGGATCACATGCCTGAGATAGAAAAGCTTTGTCACAGGCTGGATGAGCACAGAGTGTGGATGGAGACCAGGGAGACAGAAGTGATGGACTGTTTTTCCATGAGGATGCACTGAGGAGTGGGGGGCATGAGTTTTGGCTCTAGGAGTGGAGATTGGGAGGCCACAATTTTCAATCTTATCCTCTAAAGCTGCACAGAAAGGTTTCAGGGAACATAAGCCACATAGAGGAATCCAGAGCCACTTACACTTAGCCTGGCCTCCAGGAAAAGGGGTTGCAGTTCTGCCCAGGCCAGAGACACATGAAAATCAGCTCAACAGGCCCATCCCCCAGAAGAGCAGCAAGAACATCCAGCTAAGATCAAGTTTACTGATCACATAGAACTGTAAAACACCTGTGCTAGGAAAAAATAGTATATAGAATTCATGTTTTTTTTCTCATGATTCTTTAGTCTTTCAATTTTAACTTTTTTCTCTTTCCTTTTCAACCAATTTCTTATTTTATCAACTCTGTTTTAAAAGTTTTTTAATTTTCATTTTTACAGTTACATTCTATCATTTCATTGTATTTAATTATATATATAAATATATATGTTTATATAAGTGTTTATTTCATATATATATATATATATATATTTATATAGAGTTTTTCCTTCTTTACAATATAAGGATATAGTTTCTTCTAACAAACAGACCAAAATACACCCAGGATGTAGTGTATTGCTCTGTTCTGTACACCTGTCTGTTTATATTCTTTCTTTTTTGTTTTGTCTTTTAATTTTCACTTTTACAGTTACATCTTGTCCTTTCATTGTATTGAATTTAAAATTTTTACATACTTTTTTTTTCTTTAAAATTTGGGATCTAGTTTTCTAACAAACAGACCAAAATATAAACAGATCCAGTGTTTTGCTCTGTTCTGTTCACCTATCTGATTATATACTCTCTCTCTCTCTCTCTCTCCGTATATATATATATATATATATATATATATATATATCTCTGGAGTCGTTGTTGCCATTATAGTATTTTGTTCTCTCATTCATCTATTTCTTCTCTGGATGGAATGACAAGATGGAAAAACTCATCTCAAAAAAGAGAACAAGAGGCAGTACTGACTGCCAGACACCTAATCAGTGTGGATATAAGTGAGATGTCAGAACTAAAGTTCAGGATAATATTTATAAAGATACTAGTTGGGCTTGAAAAAAACATAGAAGAACTAGAAACTCCCTTTCTGGAAAAATAAAAGAACGAAAATCTAATCAACTCAAAATAAAAAAGGCTATTAATGTGATGCAATAAAAAAAATGGAGGCTGTAACTGCTAGGATAATGAGGCAGAAGAGAGAATTAGTGATATGGAAGACAAAATGATGGAGAATAAGGAAGCTGAGGAAAAAAGAGATAAACAACCACTGCATCACGAGGGGAGAATTTGAGAGGTAAGTGATACCATAAGGCAAAATAATGTTAGAGTAATTAGGATCCCAGAAAAAGAAGAAAGAGAAAGAGCTGCAGAAGGTATATTGTAGCAAATTATAGCTGAGAACTTCTGTAATCTGGGGAAGGGAACAGGCATTCAAGCCCAGGAGGCACAGAGAATCCCCCCTCAAAATCTAGAAAAATAGGTCAACACATATAATAGTGAAGCTTGCAGATCTCAGAGACAATGAGAAAACCCTGTAAACAGCTTGGGGACAGCTACAGACAAGAGGTGTGTAACCTACAAGAGTAGAAACATGAGACTGGCAGAAACCTAGCCACAGAGACCTGGCAGGCCAGAAAGGACTGGCATAACATATTCAGGGTGCTAAATGAGAAAAATATTCTGCCAAGAATTCTTTATCCAGCAAGGATGTCATTCAAAAATGAAAGGAGAGAGAAAAGCTTCTAGGACAATCAGAAACTAAAAGAATTTGTGATCATTAAAGCAGCCTTGCAAGAAATATTAAAGGGGATCCTTTAAGGGAAGAGAGAGCCCAAAAGTAAAATAGACCAGAAAGGAAAAGAGACAATATACAGTAACAGTCACTTTACAGGTAATACAATGACACTAAATTCATATCTTTCAATAGTTACTCTGAATGTAAATACTAAATGCCCCAATTAAAAGACACAGGGCATCAGACTGGATAAAAAAAAGCAATATCCATTGATATACTGTCTGCAAGAGACTCATTTGAGACCCAAAGACACCTCCAGATTGAAAGTGAGGGGTTGGAAAATAATTTATCATGCTAATGAACACCAAAAGAAAGCTGGGGTGGCAATCCTTATATCAGACAAATTAGATTTCATACCAAAGGCTGTAATAAGAATCCAACAAGAAGATCTAACAATTGTAAATATTTATGCCCCTAACATGGGAGCACCCACTTATATAAACCAATTAATAGCACATTGATAGAAACACATTGATAATAATACAATAATAGTAGGGGACTTTAACACCCCACTTACTGCAATGGACAAATCATCTAAGCAGAAGGTGTTTGAAACCAGACCAGATGGACTTCACAGATATATTCAGAACATTCCATCCCAAAGCAACAGAATACACATTCTTCTGTAGAATACAGAATACAACATTCTTCTGTAGTGGACATGGAACACTCTCCAGAATAGATCACATCCTGGTTCACAAGTCAGGTCTCAACTGGTACCAAAAGACTGGGATCATTCCCTGCATATTTTCAGACCACAATGCTTTGAAAATTGAACTCAATAACAAGAGGAAAGTTGGAAAGAACCCAAATACATGGAGGCTAAAGAACATCCTACTAAAGAATGAATAGGTCAACTAGGAAATTTAAAAAGAATTTTAAAAATTCGTGGAAACAAATGAAAATGAAAACAGAACTGTTCAAAATCTTTGGGATGCATCAAAGGCGGTCCTAAAAGGGAAGTATATAGCAATACAAGCCTTTCTCAAAAAACAAGAAAGGTCTCAAATATATAACTTAACCTACACTTAAAGGAGCTGGAGAAAGAACAGCAAGTAAAGCCCAAACCCTGCAAGAGAAGAGAATTAATAAATGTTAGAGCAGAAATCAATGAAATAGAAACAACAACAACAAAAAAACAACAGAAGAACAGATCAATAAAACTAGGAGCTAGTCTTTGAAAGAATTAATAAGATTGATAAATCCCTGATGAGACTTATCAAAAAGAAAAGAAAAAGGATCCAAATAAATGAAATCATGAATGAAAGAGGAGAGATCACAACTAACACTGAAGAAGCACAATTATAAGAACATAATATGAGCAATTATATGCCAACAAAATAAGCAATTTGGAACAAATGGATGCATTCCTAGAAATGTATAAACTACCAAAACTGAAACAGGAAGAAATAAAAAAAACCTGAGCAGATCCATAACCAGCAAGGAAGCAGTAATAAAAAATCTCTCAACAAAGAATAGTCTGGGGCGGGGGGGCAGATGGCTTCCCAGGGGAATTCTACCAAACAGTTAAAGAATTAATACCTATTCTTCTGAAGCTGTTTCAAAGAATAGAAATGGAAGGAAAACTTCCAAATTATTTCTATAAGGGCAGCATTACCTTGATCCTAAAACCAGACAGAGACCCCATCAAAAGGAAAATTACAGACCAACATCCATAATGAACATGGATGCAAAAATTCTCACCAAAATACTAGCCAATAGGATCCAAGAGTTTATTAAAAGGATTATTCACCATGATCAAGTGGGATTTATTCCTGGGCTGCAAGGATAGTTCAACATCTGCAAATCAATCAATGTGATACACTACATTAATAAAAGAAAGCATAAGAACCATATGATCCTTTCAATAGATGCAGAAAAAGCATTTGACAAAGTACAGCATCTTTTCTTGAATAAAACTCTTCAGTGTAGGGATAGATATGATAAAAGCCCTATAAAAAATACCTATCATAAAAGCCCTATAAATATCATAAAAGCCCTATAAAAAACACACAGCAAATATCATTCTCAATGGGGGAAAAGCTGAGATCCTTTCTCCAAAGGTCAGGAACATGGCAGAGATGTTCACTGTCATCACTGCTGTTCAACATAGTACTACAAGTCCTAGCTTCGGAAGTCAGATAACAAAAAGAAGACATCTGACTCAGCAAAGAAGTAGTCAAACTCTCACTCTTTGCAGATGATATGATACTTTACGTGGAAAACCCAAAAGACTCCACTCCAAAACTGCTAAAACTCATACAGGAATTCAGTAAAGTGTCAGGATATAAAATCAATACCCTGAAATCAATTGCATTCCTATACACTAACAATGAGACAGAAGAAGGAGACATTAAGGAGTCAATCCCATTCACAATTGCACCCAGACCTATAAGATACCTATGAATAAATCTAACCAAAGGGACAAAGATCTGTACTCAGAAAACTATAGAATACTAATGAAAGAAATTGAGGAAGATACAAAGAAATGGAAAAACATTCCATGCTCATGGATTGGAAGAACAGATATTGTGAAAATGTCTACACTAGAGCAATCTACACATTCAATACAATCCCTATCAAAATACCATCAACTTCTTTCACAAAACTGGAACAAATAATCCTAAAATTTGTATGGAATCAGAAAAGACCCGAAGTACCAAAAGGAATGTTGAAAAAGAAAACCAAAGCTGGTGGCATCACAATTCCAAACTTCAAGCTCTATTACAAAGCTGTAATCATCAAGACAGTATGGTACTGGCACAAAAACAGACACATAAATCAATGGAACAGAATAGAGAACCCAGAAATGAACCCTCAACTCTATGGTCAACTGATCTATGACAAAGCAGGAAAGAATATCCAATGGGAGAAAAATCTCTTCAACAAATGGTATTGAGAAAATTGGAGAGAGACATGCAAAAGAATGAAACGTGATCATTTTCTTTCTTTCTTTTCTTTCTTTTTAAAAATATTTTTATTTATTTACCTGACAGAGAGAGCACGTGCACAAGCAGGGGAAATGACAGGCAGAGAGAGAGGGAGAAGCAATCTTCCTGCCAAGAAAGGAGCCTGATTGGGGCACAATCCCAGGAGCCTGGAATCATGACCTGAGCCAAAGACAGATGCATATCTGACTGAGCCACCCTGGCATCTCAACTAGACCATTTTCTTACACTATACACAAAAATAGACTCAAAATAGATGAAAGAACTAAATGTGAGACAGGAATCAATCACAATCCCAGAGGGGAACACAGGCAGCAACTTCTATGACCTCAGCTGCAGAAACTTCTTGCTTGACTGTCTCCAAAGACAAGGTAAACAAAGGCAAAAATGAACTATTGGGATCTCATCAGGATAAAAAGCTTTTGAACAGCAAAGGAAACAGTCAACAAAACCAAAAGACAACTAAGAGAATGGGAGAAAATATTTGCAAATGACATATCAGATAAAGGGCTAGTATCCAAAATCGATAAAGAGCTTATCAAATTTGGAGAAGAGGGAGGTGGAGGGTTGAGTGAGCCTGGTGGTGGGTATTATCGAGGGCACATATTGCATGGAGCACTGGGTGTGGTGCATAAACAATGAATTTTGGAACACTGAAAAAAATAAAAGTAAAAAAAAAGATATATCCAAAGAACAAATAATCCAATCAAGAAATGGGCAGATGACATAAACAGACATTCCTCCAAGGAAGATATCCAAATGGCCAACAGACATATGAAAAAAATGCTCAACATCACTTAGCATCAGGGAAATATAAATGAAAACCACAATGAGATACCACCTCACACCGGTCAGAATGGCTAAAATTAACAAGTCAGGAAATGGCAGATGTTGGCGAGTGTGTGGAGAAAGGGGAATCCTCCTACACTGTTGGTGGGAATGCAAGCTGGTGCAGCCACTCTGGAAAACAATATGGATGTTCCTTAAAACGTTGGAAATAGAGCTATCCTATGACCCAGCAATTGCACTACTAGGGATTTACCCCAAAGATACAAATGTAGTGATCCAAAGGGACAACTGCATCCCAATGTTTATAGTAGCAATGTCCACTATAGCCAAACTATGGAACGAGCCCAAATGTCCATCAATAGATAAATGGATAAAGAAGATATGATACACACACACACACACACACATATATATATATGTACACACACATATGATATATATATGATTTATATATATATTTATATATATGTGTGTGTACACACATATATATGTGTATATATATATATGTATATATATATATATATAAATAATGAAATACTCCTCGGCCATCAAAAAGAATGAAATCTTGCCATTTGCGGCAACATGGATGGAACTAGAGAGTATTATGCTAAGTGAAATAAGTCAGTCAGACAAAGACAATTATTAAATGATCTCACTCATGTGGAATTTAAGAAACAAAACAGGATCATAGGGGAAGGTAGGGAAAAATGAAACAAAATGAAATCAGAGATGAAGACAAACCATAAGAGACTCTTAATCATAGGAAACAAACTGAGGGTTGCTGGGGGGAGGTAGGTAGTGGGAGGGGGTAACTGGGTGATGTACATTAAGGAGGGCATGTGATATAATGAACACAGGGTATTATATAAAACTGATGAATCACTGAATTCTATCTCTGAAAGTAATAATACATTATATGATAATTAATTGAAGTTAAATTTAAGAAGGGGGAAAATTAAAAAAGCTTCTGCACAGCAAAGGAAACAATTAGTAAAACAAAAAGGCACCCTACAGAATAGGAGAATATAATTGCAAGCGACATAGCTGATAAACGATTAGCGTCCAAAATATATGAAGAACTTATACAACTCAACACCAAAACCAAATAATCCAGTGAATAAATGGGCAGAGGACATGAACAGACATTTCTCCAAAGAAGACATCCAGATGGCCAACAGACACTTGAAAGGATATGCAACATCTCTCATCATCAGGGAAATGCAAGTCAAAACTACAATGAAATATCGCCTCACAGCTGTTAGAAATGGCTAAAAGCGACAACAGAAACAATAGGTGTTTGTAAACATGCAGAGAAAAAGGAACACTTGTACACTGTTGGTGGGAATGGGAACTGGGGTAGCCACTCTGTAAACCACTATGGAGTTTCCTCACACGTTAAAAATAGAGCTACCCTATAATCCAGCAATCACACTACTGGGTATTTACCCAAAAAATACAAAATACTAATTCAAAGGGATACATGGCTCTCAATGTTTTTAACATCATTATTTACAATAGCCAAGATATGGAAGTAGCCCAAGTGTCCATTGATTGATGAATGTATAAAGAAGATGTGGTATATTGGGGTGCCTGGGTGGCTCAGTCAGTTGACCATCGGACTCTTGATGTCAGCTTGGGTCTTGATCTTGGGGTTGTGAGTTTGAGTCCTGAGTTGAGCTCCATTGCTGGGTGTGGAGCCTACTTGGAAAAAACAAGAGCAGGGAAAAGAAGGTGTGGTGTATATATATATGTGTGTGTATATATATGTATATATATGTGTATATGTGTATATGTATATATATGTATATATGTGTACACACATATATAACACATATACATGTATACACACACAAACACTGAAATATTATTCAATCATAAAAAATGAAGTCTTACCTTTTGCAATGACATAGATGGAGCTAGAGTGTATAATCCCAAGTGAAATAAGTCAGAGAAAGACAAATACCGTATGATCTCACTTATACGCGGAATTTAAGAAACAAAGGAGAAAACAAAGGGGAAGAGAGAGAGAGAGAGACAAACCACAAGACAGATTCTTAATTACAGAGAACAAACTGATGGGTATCAGAGGGGAAGGGATGGGAGGATGGGGGGATGGGTGAGATAGGTGAGGGGGCTTAAGGGGTGCACTTGTGATGAGCATTGGGTGATGTATGGAATTGTTGAATCACATATGTACAATATGTTGAATACAATCAATCATATTGTACATCTGAAACTAATATAACAGCTATGTTATGTTAACTATGTTAATTTATGTTAACTACCTGGAATTAAAAACTTTAAAAAATAAATGGTAAAAAAAATACAGCAATGCAATGTATTAGTAGGTGTTTTAAATTATTTACAAATTTATGACACCATTTTTGGTTTTGGATGTGGACCCTCCATTGCAGAAAATGTTAGAGGAAATATTTAAAAGCCATGGTACTAATTTACATTTATAATTAAATTCAGATACATGACACTAATTTTTATTGGGAATTAAATCTTTTTTTTAAAAGATTTTATTTATTTGACAGACAAGAGATCACAAGTAGGCAGAGAGACAGGCAGAGAGGGGGGTGGGTGGGAAGCAGTCTCCCTGCTGAGCAGAGAGCCCGATGTGGGGCTCGATCCCAGGACCCTGTGATCATGACCTGAGTCGAAGGCAGAGGCTTAACCCACTGAGCCATCCAGGCGCTCCTGGGAATTAAATCTTTTAAAAAGATTTTCTGGAAGAACCATTGGCTGTGGATACTCTAAAATTGATAAAATATTATTTATTATATTATAGACTTAAGCACCAAAATATTTTTATAATTAGTAAATATATGTTGTTATCCCTATTATATTTTATAAGTAGCAATAAGGTATTTTTAAAGGAAAAAATTTATATTTTAGTACCTTTAACAGCACTTTCCCCTTCTTTTTTGAACAAGGGACCCTACATTTTTATTTTGCACTGGGTCCCTCAGTTTTTCTAGCCAGCCCTGTTCCCTTAGGTGGTGACCTCCCCATGAGCACCCTCAATCAGTCTTACCTTTAGGACATTCTTTCCTTGGGCACAAAGGATTGAAGAAGCTGTAGCCTGACTCCCTTAGAGTCAGTATTAGGTCTCCTTGTTGCTAATCTCTCTTTGATGATGGCTTCTACTTTCTTTTCAACATCATCTCTTCTATACCTTGGTTCTGGCACCTGGATTTCTGCTCTTCTCTCTAGCTTCACCGCTGACCACTTTCTTACCCCTGCCCCTCGACAACAAAGGAAAGAACATTGAGACACACTTAGTTGTTGCTATAAGAAATGGGGCAGTTTGCAGAGGCTCAACTTTGAACTAGAACCAACTATTTGAGTGGAACAGGTTCTGAAAGAGTACACTATTTTGCCATAGAAATCTCAGAAGTACATGGCTTTGTATCCAAGTATATGATCCCTGGTTGTCTGCCATCCCTATTTTCCCATTCTTCACCATAATAGACATTTGAGCTGGGCTTGTGGCCGCCTAGGAAAAAAACTACATTTCCCAGCCTCCTTTACAACTAATTGTGTCTCTGGACTCAGCCTGATGGATGAGATGTTTGCTGAAGCTCTAGCAGCACCAGATAAATTTAGCAGCACTAGATAGCCGGTGTATACTTTTTGCCCCTTCTTCCAGGATTCTGCTTGAAAAATGAGTATGATGTCTGGAACTCTAACTTAGCAGAAGGACAAAAGGATGGTAGAACATCAAGTTAGATTCTGTTCTGTCATCTGCCTCCAGAGCAAGTTTTTGTGACTTAGAAAAAAGCACCCATTCTGTAAATCCTTCATTATCATGTGCAGAAAAACTGCCATAATGAATTCACAGTCTGTCTTAATTATTATGTAAATGGACTCATCTTAGGGTTGTGCTGTACAACAAAGCACAACGACCTGGTCTAGAGGAAGCCTGGTCACCAAGGACCTCATGGAAAGGAATTACAGCACCTGCCATAACTATCTACATCTGGACTTGTATGTGTGAGAGAAATAAACTTTCTTATTTAAGCTACTATCATTTGGGGTTATCTGAAGCCAAATCTAATCCTGATAGGATGACCCATATTGCTCATCACCTTTTTTGTATGCTCTAGTACAGTTGCTTCTCAGATCTTAATGTCCATATAAATCACCAGGCTATCTTGTTTGTGTGCATGTTCTGATTCACCTAGTGTGGGGTGGGGCATTTCTAACAAGCTCCACACAGAATGAAACCATATATATGTACTGCTATCTCTTCTTGAATAAGGGAGACCTCCTTTTAACTTAACCAAGCATTCATGTAAAGAGGTAGATCATCAACAAATATTTTTCAGGTCTGATGAGAAAAATACCACATTGTACACTTCTCCAATTTAGAATCCTTTTGAGATAGTTTCTCAAAGTGTGATCTGTTGACCACCTATGTAAAGAAATTGGTTAGAAAAAAATCCTTTCTAGGGGGAAGGGTTTGTTAAAGATTTTTTTTTTTTAAGATTTTATTTATTTATTTGACAGACAGAGATCACAAGTAGGCAGAGAGGCAGAGAGAGAGAGAGGAAGGAAAGCAGGCTCTCTGCTGAGCAGAGAGCCCAACGTGGGGCTCGATTCCAGGTCTCTGGGATCATGACCTGAGCTGAAGGCAGAGGCTCTAACCACTGAGCCACCCAGGTGCTCCCTAGGGGGAAGGGTTTGTTAAAAATAGTGTTGTCCTCTGTAGGTAGCTATTAAACCAGAACTCCTGAGGCTGAGATCGTGGAATCCATGCTTTTAACCAGCTGCCCAGGTGATTCTGATGCATGGTAAATTTGAGAACTGTGGCTTCCAAAGGAAGGAGAGGCAAGCAAATGAAACTATAAGAGCTCTGGCCAGCCAGACTTCTAGATATATCCACTGCCTTGAAGAAATGCGTGGTGACATGCTGAGAATGGGAAATAAATGCAGACTAGAGCCTGGAGGTCCCTAGGAGTTGGAGAGAAAAAGTGTGTCTTTGGACTTTTGGTACAAACCCAGAACAGGTAAACCCTGATGGAATGTTGACGAAATGTCTGTCACCAGTTTGGAGAGCTAAAACACTCCCAACTGAAGCCATCGTTTTGACACTGATGCAAGAAGAGGAGCTCTATCTCTGTGGGCACGTAAGTTTATTCTACTTGATGTCTTAGGCACACAAAATAAATTCAAACAAACCCCCCCCCAAATTTAGAGCCACAGATTTTAGTTTTAAGGACCAGATTTATTTTACAATTTATTATTAGCCTTTTGCTTATTATAGTTGAAAAGTTACTCTTGGAAAATGCCTAACAAATTTACATTTTATACAACTGAGAAAGAGATCTTGCGGTGCAAGTTTAGGAAGAGGAAACATTTTAAAGCTTTTATAAAGCATAAAATGGAAAGAGAACTTCCCCTTTAATTCTATTATTCGTTTTTGTAGCAAATGAGTACGGAGGTGCAATTTATCTCTATTTATCTCTAATAAAACTTTGCTCAGAGGCAGCCAGAATTTGGTTTTGTGGTTCTTGAGGATGGAGCAACTTACTTACTCCTGCCGCCATTATCACAGCTTTACCCAGTGACCGACTCCCTCCACCCCCTTCACCACCACCACCCACACCCCACCTCTTCCCCCCCCCAGCTGCTCTGGGTTATTCCAAATTGTAGAGTCTGCGTTCTAAACACGGAACATTCTGATAAGCTTTCCAGAATCGGACCTACAGCCTGTATAAAACTGGTACAGGCTAGTAATGGAGACTCTCCCATGCAGTTTTCACTGTAAAGAAGAAAAATCCAAATTGATCTCCTCATATATTTTACCTCTTGTATGTTGAACTTCTGAGGGCTGCTTCTACATGACACCTCCTTAAATATTTAAAGAGAACAATCAATCTACAGTCTTTCTTCAGGCTAAATATCACCAGTTTTTTGTTTTTTTTTTTAGGTTGTAGAAGACAGGAACATTTATCTCCTTTATTATAGCTACTGTATGTCTATTAATACAACTCAAGGTCATATTAGTTTCTTTTTTGGAGGGAGAGTCACATGTTGACTTATATTAAGCTTGCAATTGAATGAAATATTTATGCCTTTTCCACAAATGGTTTTGGGTTGTCACTAGCTCTTTGTCTTGTACTTTTGCAGTTTGGTTTTTGAATTGGTTGAATTTCATTCTTTTTTGTACCATCCAGTGTCTGGGACTCTTAGCTTTTTGTCTGTTTCTGTCCTTCTGTATTTGTTGTCCCTCTCAGCACCATGATCTGCAAATGTGATGACCATGAATTTGATATTTTTACCCAGGTCGTTGCATAGGCAACATTCTGTGTTCCATCAGTGGACATCTCTTTTTAGGCTAGCAATCACCCAGTAATCAGTACTTGAGGGTCCCAGTTCTAGTTACAGTTTTTCCTAAATGTCCTAGGGTCTGGTTCATATCTCCAACTTGACTGCAAAGATCTTATGGGAGACTTTGTTTAGTTCCTTTATACTACCTGGATACATTGTATCAGTAACCTCTCCCTAAGCCAGTCCTTTATTAAAAAAAAAAAAAAAAAAAAAAAACCAACAACGATAAATAAATAACCAAATCCAACCTATTTTATTTCAAAGTCTTTACTTTTTTGGGGGCAGTGGGTTGTGGTGAGGGGATTGTGAAGGGCCTTAAAAATCATAATGAGGGGAGATGACTGTTCTGTAGACCTTAGGGCACTCCTGCAGGTAAACAAAGGAGCAACACCATTACATCTAAATGGGGTGTGTAGGGATGGGGGTTGCTCAGGTGCCTGGAGAAGCTGGTACCCAGAGGTCTGAGAAACTGAGAAGATGTAGTAATAGGGCTAGTGTGTGTTTAATACATCAAAGCAGGAATTCTGAAGCCAAGGCCATTAGATTTTGGTCAGGGCATATTTCCCTAACTGCAGTGATGGTCTTGAATATTTTCCCAACTGATCTTGAGACATTGCTGAAGCTCCTTCAAAATCACAGGGATTGTAGGACTTCTTTCATGATTTGAGCTAAAAATCTTACTCCCAGCTCCTGTTTCTCTTTGTTCTGCTTCTCTCTTTGTGAGCAACTTTGAAAGCTTATCTAGTCCTCTTTCTCAACAAAAACTTCTTAAATATTTTAAGTAGTGTTTTTTACTCAGGCCAAACATTTCTAATCTCTGTACTTGAAATGTTACTGACTTAGCATTATTTGAAATATGGGAGTTAGTCTCTAATGCAATACATCCAACTGGGAAAGTGTAAATTAAATTTTCATATTTTGTTTTAATATTTTTGTGTGCCAGTAGGGTTCAGTATGTAAAAAAAAATTATAAGAATTCCCCTGAAGGATCATATTTTTAAGATTCGAAAACCCAGATTTTAAAAGATGTGAATGATATCTAATTTTCCTTGTGTCCAAGCCAAGATTTTCATGGAAGAAAATCTCTGCTAATTAGATCTTTTGGAAAATGGAAAAATTATGATTAACTGAAATTTTTTGCCTGAAAAATGTTTTTTTTTGTTGTTTTGACCTTTAATGTTGAAAACCATTTTCTGATGTAGATATGCTATGAAGATATTCTAGAAAGAGTATATTTCTTTTCAGTTCATGAATTTTGTAGTAGGTTTTGCTGTTGGACTATTTACCCAGAGTGGAGACAATTAAAAAGCAACCTGTTTTTTCAGATTATCCTTTACCCAAGCAGCAGGAGTCAATCATAAGGAAGGTTGAAACAGGTGAAAGAGATAGGAGGGAGAAAGATCTCTGGATGTCTTGGCTGTAGTAAAGGAGCTATGGAGATTCAAAGTAAGATTACAAAAGGGATGAATTAGCCATTGATGGATGAGTGGTGTCAGGATGAGGTCTTTAGCCTTGACATCATAGAGAAAATAGAAGGCATTGCACTACATAAAGGGAAAGGGAATGAACTACAACATTGGGAAAAACAATTAAATGGGCAGCTGTGTGCCACAAACCAAAGTGAGTCAGATCAGTTGGGAGCCTGCAGGAAACTAGAAGTGAGATATTAAAGCACACATTTTAATTGTGGCATAGGTAATGACAGGAAAGAGTTGTAGAGAAAAAATCTGGACAAAGGAGGGAGAATCACCTCATGTTAATGGTGCACAATGGTCTGGCGCCTCAGAGTTGTTTATCCCTATCCACCAGATCAGGGGTTCTCAACCTGGCCCCCTTGGCGTTTAGGGTTGGATAATTCCTTATTGTGGCAGGTTGTCTTGAGCATTGTAAGATGTTTAGCAGCAGCCTTGGCCTCTAGCCCTAGAAGACAATAGTACTCTCCCCCCAGTTGTAACCAACAGAAAGTCTGTAGGTATTGCCCTGGAGAAACTGGGCTGACAGTCTTTTTTTTTTTTTTTTTCCTTCATTGAACTACCACCTCTGATTGTCACCAGGAGAAAAAAAGCCTGGAAAAAATGGAGAAAGACAACAACACATGTTTTAAAGTTTTATTATTTAAAAATAGTAAATGTTTTGTGAACTAAAGTAGGATTTACTTTATTGCAGTTATAAGGCTTTTCTTGCCCTTGTTTTCTGTTTAATTCCTTCCTTTAGCCCATATTTTCTGCTTAATTATTCTCCTTCCTTCCTCCTCCTCTCATTTCTTGAATTTTGCCTTTTTGTGTTTGACATTTTTCCAATCTTATCAAATATTTGTCTTTTTTTTTTTTTACAACAAATCATTTTCAGAAGAAGTATTAATAAACAACATGAAACAATCTTAATAGCACTATATCACTTTTTAAAAATAGGTTAACTCCACATTATAAAAAAGAATCACAATTTCAAATTCAATACCAATCATTTCAAGTATTTATAACCTAATTTAAAAAACTAAGTGTAGATTAAAAACAAAATTGATTATAAAGAAGTGGCGAGTTGAAGCCATTTTCTTTTATGTGTTTTTATTTTAATCAATAGGTATTTGCCAGGGAACTATAATTGTCTGGTCTTTTGCCATCTTTATTAATCTCCTGCTCATGCTGATCTCTTAAAAGCTAATTCCTTCTCTAGTGGAATTAGCATCAATTCCATGCTCTTTACCACCCAGTTTTCAATGATTCTCATTTTTCTGTTGTATGCTTTTCCCAAGAGATCAGAATCTTTAATACTTTTTGCTCTCTGAGGACAAAGACCTGCTACATAGTAAGCTGACTTCCCCCACTATAGTATTTGCAGATGTGACCACTGACCATCGGTGGGCATTTTGGAAAGATCATCCACAGCCTGCTTGGGGCCTATTAGCTTGGGAACTCCAGACTGCACTCCTATTTCCTCAACTGCCCATCCTCCTCATTTACAGAACCCTGATTTTTCCCCCCGCCAAGAGTACCTGGTCTTGCTTAGGAGACCTATCAACCAGTTGCAATGTTTGGGATTTACTTGGATCTCAACTCAAATAAACTATATTTATTTTTAGGTTATTTTTTTAAAGTAGGCTCCATGCTTAGTGTGGAGCCCAATGCAGGGCTTGAACTCATGACCCTGAGGTCAAGACCTGAGCCAAAGTCAAGAGTTGGATATTCAGTCAACCAAGCCACTAAGGCATGCTTCAATTCAAATAACCTTTTAAAACACACACATACTTTTGAGATAATTGGAGTTAGTGAATACTGCCAGGATAGAGACTGTTTTGTTTTGTTTTGTTTTTTTTTTTTTAAGGAGATAAAATTTTATTGAATATACTACAAGGGAGCAGCAGGCAGAACAGCAAAGGAGAGACTGCCAGGAGGCAGTGGTGGGGGGCTATAGTTAAGGAGGGAAGTGAGGATGTATGGGAAGTATAGAATTTTCTTCTTTTGGTACCTGTGCTGGGTTGTAAGTCACCCATTGGCCAGCTAGGGCCTATGGCTATTTTGAGGTGGGTCACCTAATGAACCTGTTTGCATTCAGCCCAGGGGTTGCTGTGGGCCCTTTTATCTTACTCAGGTTTCCATTGCTCAGGACTGTCACCTAAAAAATGGCCTCTACATTCCTCCCTGACAGATGGAAAAGGACAGGTGTTTGGCATTTGGGCAGATGTCCCATCTTCAGTAGCTGCTTCATGCTGGACAGAAGGGTGTACTGTCCATACCTAAACTTGTAAGTGCATCCGGGGTTTTGTGCAGTTAGAGACCAGAACGTGGTATTATATCCATGTGCTGGTAGGCCATTTGAGGGAAATTTGCTGGTGGCCAGGTCCATGGGGTTTAGCGGGAGGGGATCCTCTGATTATGGACTGGAATCCTTGTTGAACCATCATTCGTATATGGAATTGTTGGATTCAATCAGACAGGTAGTAACATATTTTGCCTGTAGATCAAGATGGCAGCTGGATCTGTAGGAATAAGGGATAAAATGGAATCTCGAAAGAAGCAGGGTGGTGGAGAGTCAGCCATTGTCAGGAAAGGGTTACAAATGAGTCTGTAACATGTGCAGGCTACCCTGGATGAGCTGCTGCTGTCAGTTGTGCTGCATGTTGGGAATGGAGGCTTCAGGGGGATGGAGTGGGAGAGGAGTCCCTCTCCCTCAGAGGTGTGGACAGTCTGACTTGTTCTCTCTCAACCTTCAGAGCACACCAGGGAGCTGACAGGGCCAGAGCCTTCAGTTGTCTGAGGACTACTAGGCTTAGAATGGGCCAAAAGGAGAGGGAGAGAAGGATCCCCCTGAAGGCCAAGAGGGGAAATCCCTCACCCTTTCAGGCAAGGGATGTCCAGTGGGTTCCTCCTGGGGCCTTGGATCCTCACCTGAGGAGTAACCTGGACCTGAGGTCCTCTGTTCCCCAGGAGTACTAGAGTCGGTCCCCTGAGGGAAAGTCCCATTAAATTCCCGGAGAATCAGGGGAGAGCCCCAACTGGCAAAGGGTCCCTGTGGGGGGGACCCACCAAATGTGGGGTGATCCGATCAGGCCTGGGTGGTGAAAGGATCACCTGAGACAGGACAAAGGAGATAGAAGTTTATTGAATACACCACAAGGACGCTGTGGGCAGGATAGCAAAAGAGAGACCATTAGACCGTGGTTGTTTGAGATGTGATCATTGCATTGTGGTTTTGGTTTTTAGGAATCTTTATCTTTTAAGGATGTGCTACTGATATATTTTTAGGTGAAGTAACATTACAGCTAGATTTACTTCAGAACAATCTAGGGGAGGGGATAGGGAGATGACATAGATGAAGGGAGGTGGTTCATGAGTTAATTATAGGGCTGGAAGATGGGTACATGGGATGGGGTTTATTTCTGTTACTTACGCTTTTCTCTCTAATTTCTATGTATAAAATTTCATTTTCCACAACAAAAAATAAACACCATTATTTCTAATGATAGCCGAAGTTAAGGGAAAAAGATAAGGGGTACAACTACCTCCCCACAGCTGGGTACTTAGGAAAGCTACTGCTTTCCAGCCTGTGAGGAATATCTTCAATATCTCGATTAGAATATCTTCAATATCTCGATTGGCTTAATGCAAGTGTTTTTGCCCTTTCCAGTGATGGGCTTAGGGAGGGCATGTGATGCGAGTGCTACCTATGAGGTGAGAAAGTTGGCTGGGGGCTTCAGGCAAGGTTTTCTCACAACTAGGACAGAAATCTAGCCTCCTCTTCCTCTGGATGTGGTGATTGGGCATGATGTCTGGAGCTTTGTAGTTGTTCTGTAACTCTAAGGGGTCTAGCCTGAGAACAAAGTGAGAGAGACACTGAGGATGGCAAAGCAAAAGATGGAAATTTCCCAGATCCTTGATGACCTTGTTGGGCCACTAAAACAAACAATACTGAGTTTTCCTTTTCTCAATTTATTATGTCAAAAAGTAAATGATCTCATTGTTTAAGCATTTTAAGTTACTTTTTTTTTTTTTTGGCTGAAAGCATTCTAAGTGGACTATGTGCACACCCTATAACACATAAATTTTACTCTGTATGGATATATACCCTAAAGAAACTCTTGCACATGTAAGCCAGGAGACATGTTTAGGAATGTTCGTAACCATATTTTTGATAATAGCATGAAACTGGATACATCTAGTTGTGTATGAGCAGTTGAAGGGATGAATGAAACCTGATATATTCATATAGTGGAATATTATACAGCAATAGAGTACAAACTACAGCTCTACATGTCAACCTAGCCAAGTCTCACAAGTATATATTGAATGAAAAATGTCAGACATAAAAATTTACATAGAATGATGTGATTACATTAAATGAATAAAACTAAAAATACATTGCTTGGGAATGCATATCTAAGCAGGAAAAGTATATAGTAAAGTCACTTGATAGTTACCACCTAAGAGAGTCACTTTCTTTATAGATAGTTTTTAGTAAAGGCTTTTTAGGGCATGCGGGGGTTTCCAAGGGACTAGCCATGGTGTTCCTGTTCTTTGCCTTCATGGTGGTTTCAGAAGTGCTTGTTTTGTTATTTTATTTTTATTATTTTTTAAAAGATTTTATTTATTTATTTGACAGAGAGAGATCACAAGTAGGCAGAGAGACAGGCAGAGAGAGAGGGGAAGCGGGCTCCCTGCTGACAGAGGGCACGATGCGGGACTCAGTCCCAGAACCCCATGATCATGACCTGAGCCGAAGGCAGAGACTTAACCCACTGAGCCACCCAGGCGCCCTGTTTTGTTATTTTGAAAAATGCACATCTGTTTAACTTGTTCTTCTATATGCATTGATACTTCAATAACTATTTTTTGTCTTAACTAATACAAACTGTGTTGTGTATTAGAAATGAACTCGATATGAAGTTTAAAAAAAAAAGGAACATAATTGGAGGTTGCTACTCAAGTTAGTCTTGCTTTGAGCTTTTCACTACCAAGGACTTGGGTTCTGTTTCTGTAAAAGGGAAAGTTAAATGGAGTCACTTCTTAGCTGATAGAAAAATAGAAAGTGACCCTATCACTTTATTCTGCCTTTCTTTCTCTTTTTCAAACTTACTGGCTATTGGTCTTTGGTATCAACTCTGTGAAACTTGTGAATTTGAGCAAAGCTATCGAAACTTGTGTAGCAAGTACAGCTATGAAAAGAACAGAGCCTGTTAGAAAACCCTGAAGTCCATTACTAGGCAGGGACTTGGGGAAGAAGTTCTGTCTCCTTGAGTTGCGTGCTTTCAGTTTTCAGGTTGCTCTCATCTTTTCCTCTCATTCCGAGGTAGGGTTTAATGGTCCTTTTAAAATCTCTTGTTCTTGGTGGAATGATGCTTTGGTCCAAGGCTTGTGGCTTGTGCTTCAGAGAATTTCTCTGAGATGTCATTCTCTGAGAGATTCGTTGAGTATTTAGGGGGAAACATCTCCTCAAAGGGAAAAGTATTCAACAATTTCTTCTCTGATACTGATTTTTTTCCCTCCTCTTGTAGGTTAGATTAGTGGTGTTTAGGGTTAGAGAAGGTCAGAAATGTTCTGTGTCCGTTTTATTACAGGGATTACCTTTCTTCGGCTCATCCACTGATTATATCCATGATTTCTTTTCTAATGATAGAAGTTGGGGATAGTCTCTTAGCTAAAGATAATGAATGAAGGGGTTTTCTCAGGCAAAATAAAGTGTACGAAAAGAAATGTAGGTGTTTTGAAAACAAAGGTGGGTCATTATTGGTCAAAACTAGAACAGAAGAGTCATCGTAGTGAGCTAAAAAAAAGGCCTGAACTACTGGGACCACCTGATTGTTGTCCTTATGGAGACCACTGTTGTGTGAGTCATGCCACCTTACAGAGGATTTGACTCCGCACTGGACGGGAGCCCTAAATTAAAGAAGCAGGCCTTCCTTTTTAGAAGGCTGTCCCAATATCTCTCCCCTTTTTCCTTTGGATTTTAGCTAATGGTTCATGGAAACTCATACTTCCATTAGAATTCGACATGTTCTCAATATCGCTGTAGAATGGAAACAAAGACACGAACTCTTCTGTTCAGTTTCTCACCACTTTACATTGTCACTTTGCATGGTTGTTTTAGCTTAGTCCCTAAAAGTGTTCAAATTTGGAACGGCTAATTGATAGAATCAGGAGAGATTAGGGAATTAGCAGTATTCAATACTTCCTGAAGTATAGAAATTGCATCCAGAAGAAATTAAACGCAGAACTATAGGGCTACTTGAAAATCATAAATGTAAATAAAAGCAAGTACTTGTTACCATAGAAATACGATAGAATTTATAATCTCCTAATATAATATAAATATAATATATATAAACATAAAACACATAATGTAAACCCTTCAAATGAACAGAAAATGTTACAGATGAATGTTAACTACTTTGAACTTTTTTTTTTTTTTTTACCATTTTTTGAAGCAAACTATAAGGAGAATTGTCTCCTATCAAACGTTATTACTTCATTCAACCATTAGGTTAGGAAATCTCTTCTAACTGAGCCAAAGATCAACAGAGTATAGTCTCTATTGCTTTCTTATGGACAAAAATACAGCATTTAGTGGCTGAGGATTAATGTTTGTTTTCCATTTAAAACCTATTCAGTGGGTCGCGGTTGCTGACTGGTGAAGTGCATTATTCTCACGTGGGTATGATGTCCTCCTGACAGATCTAAGAGAAGCAAAGTTCTGTAGGTAGTAGAGCACTGGACTGAGAACCATGGGGCCTTGATTCTGGCCTAAGTACCTGTGTGATCATAGAATAGTCATGTCCCCTTTTGGGTCTGTTCTTCATCTGGTGGGAAAGACTGAGATAAATTATTTCAAGGTTTATAACTGGAAGTGGAAAGAAATGTGTCAAAGGGCAGAAACTTAAAATATGACCAAGCCAGGACTTGTGCCATGCAAATGCCTATTGTTAACATTTTATGACTCCATAAACTAAAAAAAAAAAAAAAAAAAAAAAAAAAAAAAAAAAAAAA
>PISX010025472.1:0-26091 GCA_004024625.1 Mellivora capensis | reverse complement strand
AGTGGGCATCCTTGTCGTGTTCCTGATCTCAACGGGAAGGCTGTGAGCTTCTTCCCATTGAGGATGATGTTTGCTGTGGGTCTTTCATAGATAGATTTTATGAAGTTCAGGAATGTTCCCTTTATCCCTATACTTTGAAGCATTTTAATCAGGAACGGATGCTGGATTTTGTCAAATGCTTTTTCTGCATCAATTGAGAGGACCATGTGGTTCTTCTCTCTTCTCTTATTGATTTGTAATATCACAATAATTGATTTGCGAATGTTGAACCACCCTTGTAAACCAGGGATGAAGCTCACCTTATCATGGGGGATGATCTTTTTAATGTGCTGTTGGATCCTGTTTGCTAGGATCTTGTTGAGAATCTTAGTATCCATTATTCATCAGTGATATTGGTCTGAAATTCTGCTTTTTGGTGTGGTCTTTGCCTGGTTTGGGGATCAGGGTAATGCTACCTTCATAAAAAGAGTCTGGAAGTTTTCCTTCTGCTTCAGTTTTTTGAAACAGCTTCAGGAGAATAGGTGTTATTTCTTCTTTGAAAGTTTGGTGGAATTCCCCAGGGAATCCGTCAGGTCCTGGGCTCTTGTTTTTTGGGAGGTTTTTTGATCACTGCTTCAATCTCGTTACTAGATATTGGTCTATTCAGGTTGTCACTTTCTTCCTGGTTCAATTTTGGGAGTTTATAGTTTTCCAGGAATGCATCCATTTCATCTAGGTTGCTTAACTTATTGGCATATAACTGTTGATAATAGCTTTTGATGATTGTTTTTCTTCCTTGGTGTTAGTTGTGATCTCTCCCTTTTCATTCATAATTTTATTAATTTGAGCTTTCTCTCTTTTCTTTTGGTCTAGTGTGGCCAATTGTTTATCGATCTTATTGATTCTTTCAAAAAACCAGCATCTAGTTTTATTGATATGTTCTAATGTATCTCTAATTTCTACCTCATTCATCTCTGCTTTAACCTTGATTATTTCCCTTCTTGTGTGTGGAGTTGGTTTAATTTTTGTTGATTCTCCAGTTCTCTAAGGTGTAGAGACAGCTGTTGTATTCTGGATTTTTCATTTTTTTTGAGGGAGGCTTGGATCTATGTATTTCCCCCTTAGGACCGCCTTTGCTGTATCCCATAGGTTTTGGACCGACGTGTCTTCATTCTCATTGGTTTCCATGAATTGTTTAAGTTCTTCTTTGATCTCCTGGTCGATCCAAGCATTCTTAATTAAGCAAGGTGGCCTTTAGCTTCCAGGTGTTTGAATTACTTCCCAACTTTTCCTTGTGGTTGAGCTCCAGTTTCAAAGCACTGTGATCTGAGAATATGCAGGGAATAATATCAATCTTTTGGTATCGGTTGAGTCCTGATTTGTGACCCAGTATGTGGGCTATTCAGGAAAAGGTTCCACGTGCACTTGAGAAGAATGAGTATTCTGTTGTTTTAGGGTGGAATGTTCTGTATACATCTATGAGGTCCATCTGGTCCAATGTGTCATTCAATGCTTTTGTTTCTTTATTGATTTTCCGCATGGTTGATATGTCTATTACTGAGAGAGGCATGTTAAGATATCCTACTATCAATGTATTTATATCAGTATAACTCTTTATCTTGATTAATAGTTTTCTTATGTAATTGGCTGCTCCCATATTGGGGGCATAGATATTAACAATTGTTAGATCATCTTGGTGGATAGTCCCTTTCAGAATGATGTAGTGTCCTTCTGCATCTCTGACTACAGTCTTTAGTTTAAAATCTAATTTATCTGATGTGAGAATCGCTACCCCAGCCTTCTTTTGAGGCCCATTGGCATGAAAGATGTTTCTCCACCCCTTCACTTTCAATCTGGGTGTATCCTTAGGTTCAAAATGGGTCTCCTGTAGACAACAAATGGATGGGACCTGTCGTTTTATCCAATCTGCAACCCTGTGTCATTTTATGGGCGCATTTAGGCCATTCACACTGAGAGTGATTATTGATAGATACGTTTTTATTGACATCGTGTTACCTTTAAAGTCTTTCTTTCTGTAGATTGTCTCTATATTTCTGTACAATGATATTCTTGGGATTTTTCCTCTTTTAAAGAACCCCCCTTAATATTTCCTGAAGTGTCGGCTTGGTGTTTACAAACTCTTTTAAGCCTTGCGGGTCTTGGAAACTCTTTATATCTCCATCCATTTTGAATGTCAGACTTGCTGGATAAAGTATTCTTGGCTGCATGTTTTTCTCATTTAGTGCCCTGAATATATCTTGCCAGCCCTTTCTGGCTTGCCAGGTTGCTGTGGACAGGTCTGACCTTATTCTGATGGGCTTTCCTCTGTACATAAGGAGCTTCATTGTCCTAGCTGCCTTCAAGAGAGTTTCTCTAGAATTATAATTCCTCATTCTTACTATCAGGTGTCTCGAGGTGTTTCCAGAATCTAAAATCTTCGGGGGTGGGGGCGGGCCGTTCTGCCTCTAGTACATGAACGCTGTTTCCATTTGCGATATTTGGAAAATTTTCATGAAGAACGTGTTCGACAATATCTTCTAGACTTCTTTCTTTCTCCTCCCCTTCAGGGATTCCAATAATTCTGACATTGGAACATTCCATGGCATCATTTATTTCCCTGATTCTGTTTTCGTGGCTTCTAAGCTGTTTGTTCCAAGCTTTCTCCTGTTCCTTTCTATCTGTTTGTCCTCCAGATAACTAATTCTATCTTCTGTCTTGGTTACCCTAGCTTTTAGATAATTTAGATTAGATTGGAACTCATTGAGAGCCTTGTGAACGTCATCCCTTGTGGCTTTCAGTTCTGCCCTAATATTGTGAACATCATACCTGATGCCTTTCAGTTCTGCCCTAATCAATTCCATTTGGTCGTCCATGGCTTTCTCCAACCTATCTATTGCCTGGATAATTGTTAGCCTGAATTCTCTTTCTGACATAATGTCTATGTCGGTAGCCATTAGCTCTGTTGCAGAGGGCCCATCCTCTGAATTTTTCTTCTGCTGGGCATTCCTCCTTCTAGTCATTTTGGTGAGAGATGGCTGAATGGTTGTAGCTGGATGTATTGACCTTGGTACAGTGAAGGTGCACCCTGGAATGCTTCTGAGCAATCAAGAGTCCCCACCCAAATGGAAGAAAAAAAAGAAACGGAGAAAGCAGAAAAGCAGAGAGAGAGAGAGAGAGAGAGGAAAAAGGAAGAAGGATAAAAGAGAAGGCTCAGCCCAAATGGGCCCCAAGGTAAGGTTTGTGAAGTATACAAACAAAAACAAACAAAAAAAACTGATAAAAGTATATGACAAGAGAAGAAAAAAATATATACATATATATGTAGAAGCAAAACAAAGAAACAAACAGACAAACAAACAAACAAAAAAGAATCTCTTCAAAAGAACCCTAAGTATAAGATTTATATACTACCAGGACAAACACAAATATACAAAAATACTGGTAGGAGAAAAAGATGGGAGAGTGGTTGTAAATTCTCAGTGTGGGCGAGGAAGGTTATTTTGATTCTTCCTGGATGTATCTTGATATCTTTCTTAAAGGACATAACTTTCCTAAGATAACAGGGGATTAAAAATTGGTTTACCCATAGGGATAGCATTGATTGGGGAAAGGGGATTACCTTGAAGTTTAACTCTATATGAATACAAGCAAATAAAAGTAAAGAAAAGAATGATCTAAACTAAACTAAAGTGAATTTTTTTTTAAATTTTTATTTTTTATAAACATATTTTTATCCCCAGGGGTACATGTCTGTGAATCGCCAGGTTTACACACTTTACAGCACTAACCATAGCACATACCCTCCCCAATGTCCATTACCCCACTCCCCTTTCCTGACCCCCTCTCTCCAGCAACCCTCAGTTTGTTTTGTGAGATTAAGAGTCAGTTATGGTTTGTCTCCCTCCCAATCAAAAAATTAAAAAAATAGAAAAGCAAAACAAATCATGGGTATATGTATCAAAAAGTTCAGGTTAAAAAGTTATTATGGAATTTGATGTACTGGACATCTCACTGTGATGGTAAATAGGGTAAAAATATCTATATAAAAAAATAAAAAAGATTAAAAAAATTGAAAAATGAACCAGAATAGTGGTAACGAATTAAAAATTAAATATTGTATCTATGAAGTAGCAGTGATTGTTCTCTTCTTGGCCGGTTTGCTTTCTGGGGGAGGAGCCTGCCTCGTGAGTTTTCAGGCAGTGTTTCCTGAGTTAAGTCCTCCCGCCCCCCTCCAGGGGGTGGGCTCTGAGGAAACCGGGCCTTCAGGCTTTTGTTCTCTGGTGGTTTTTATGTCTGTTCATTTGTTTTCTCTCCCCTTGGCAGCTCCCGATGGTTCTTGGAGGTTTAGAGCAAAGCAAACTACACCCAGACCTCCCTCCCAGAGAGAAGCCCCAGTCCATTCCCTTCTGGGTGCTGCAGAGCAGGTTCCCAGCCTCGATCTCTGGGGACACCTGTGTGTCCTGCTGGTACTCAAAACCACAGTAGTGGCAGCTGTCTGGGCAGCTCCATGCCACCAGAGAGGTTCCCAGCAGCGATCGCACCCTGAGATTTTCCCACTGGCCTGGGCTGGGAGCCCTCAGACTTTATAGGACCGGGAGCACTGTGCTGGTGCTGCCACGTGCTTCTCTCAGGGGAGGGGGTGGAGCGCATCTCAGGCTCTGCTAGCGAGGTGAGGCGCATGTGTGGGGACTGCAAAAAGGCTGTTTCTGCCCCGAGAGGGTCCCAGCCCCTGCCACACACCAAGCGCAGTTAGGATGTCTCCTTGCGGCTCAGGGACCAAGACCTGGTTTCTCCGCTGCACTCTCTCTGGTTCAGTGCCAGGGGTTTCTGTCCTCCATGGGGGACTTAAGCCCCTGTCCCTAACCATTCCAATTCCCACAATTTCCCCCTGCGATCCTTTGCTCTTTTTGAGTGCTTTCTATCAGACTTCAAGTTAATGCTGGTCCCCAGTCATAGGACACTTTCATATTGGGGTATTATTTAACAATGGGTCTCCTCTGGTGGCTCCCTCCCCCTTTTGTTTATCTTCCGATACCAGTCCGGCATTCCCACTCCACTTTACCTGCCCACTGGCGTCTTCTGCCCCCGTAGAGATCCTGACGTGTAGAATTCTGATCTCAGGCTGATTTCATGGGTGATCGGAGTTCCTTGGTAGGTAACCAGCTCACTTCAGGGGACAGGTTGAACCGGCGCCTCCTCCTAGTTCCCCGCCATCTTGTCCCCCCTGTGCAGTTGGATTTTTGAAACTGTGTGCAAACCTTGGGGAAGATAAGCTTATATGTCCCAACTGTCAACTCCAGCCATGTGTGAAGGCCTGAAATCTCATCTCCTGCAGTTGCAAACAAGACACGAAAAGATTTCTCCTATGTTTAAAAGTCTGGGTCTTTCCAGGAAAAGACAGAACTTGAATCCTGGGATGAGAACTTTTGTGTAAATAAGCCTAAAAATCCTGACCTACAGATTACCTGAATCCTTGCTGCCCTGTCAGAAGATAACAGCCTCTCCTTGCTATATGCTGGGGTGGGAGGATGTATGGGCCTGGGTTCTGGCCTGTGAGGAGGGCCTTTGAGCTCCTTGAATCTGACCCAGGACAGCTCCCTGAATCACACCAGGATGCCCACAGATGTGAAGTGGAGATGCTGGATCTGCCCTGGCACAGCAACAAGAGAGGAATGGGACAGGCCCCAGGCACCCAGAGGACACCACCTTTCTCACAGCAATGGGGAATCCCAAAGCAGGCACCAATACTTCGGTGGTGGTGGTGGTCCTCAGAGGCTGATGTCAACAGGGAGAGGTGCCATAGGACCAGCAGGTGAGACTGTGGATGAGGTGGAGTTAGAGACGAGGAAGTGGTGGTCAAGCTTATGCCAGACAAACCACCAGGGGCTCTGGCCTATAAGGACCAGCAGTGAGTGCTCACAGAGGCAGGAGTGAACTAACAATCTCATTATTCCCCTGGTAAGGCAAGGCTCATGGAGCTCAGGTGGAGGTGGACACCAAGTTCTAGCTTATTTCACTTGAGCCTGAGATCTGTGGTCCCTAGTCCCTGAATGAAGAATTGGGATGGAGGCTGGCAGAAACCAGCATCAATCCCCTGTCCTGAGGAGTAAGAGCCATGCGATAGAGAAAGGTGAAATTGAAATCCTAAAATTGCCCCAGGCTTTCCACCTGGTCCAAGATGATAAACCAGAATAAAAGCACACTCTAGAAGGAATTGCCAAGATTAGCAATAGAAAATCCAGATTATAAGACAGCATTACTAACTTACATAAATGGGGTTTTAACATCTCAGCTCATTTGTCCTCATGCATTTGCGCACATGTTTGACATCATTGCCAGTAGCATGACCCCAGTTTCATAGGCGGGACAACTGAGTGAGTGTAGGAGTGTCTAAGAATCTTGCCTGAGCTCATACACCTGAGTAGTTTCAGCCTGCCTCTCATCCCATAACAGTAGTTCTCAGCCCTGATTAAAGAAGAAGGCCTGAATTGGACCTTAAAGCTTTGGTTGATCTGACTTGTGGATTTGGGAGCAGCTGAGCCTGTCAGATCTTTGCTTTAGAGGAGGCGCCACACTGACACCCTCCTTCCCCATCAATCCTGTTGTGTCCTATTGAGCTACCATGAGGAGCCATAGAGGTAAGGGCAGAGCATGTCCCATGGTGGGCTCACTCTGCTTCTAGGAGCCTGAACTCTGCTTCCTGCAGTTTTGGGTCAGGTTTCCCGAGAATGTTTTCCCTGAGAACCTGACCCAAAACTGCAGGAAGCAGAGTTCAGGCTCCAGGCAGATGGGACATAGGAGGTGCAGGAGAATGGGCTCTCAGGGACTATCCTGGGGAGAGTATGTGTGAGGGAAGAGGCCCTAGGATGAGAGAGATGCTGACCTACAGAGCTGTGGCCCTACTGGGGAGCTGGGGGGCTGGGATGGACATTCAGAGCTGCAGTCCATGGAGGCCATGGCTTCATTCAAGAAAGCCCAGGATCCAGAATGCCCTCAGAGGGCTGTGGCCTGGATGGAGCAAGGTAGCTCCCCTCAGCATGCAGGCAGCTCCAAGAATGCTTCTGCTGTAAGCCTTCAGCAGTCAACACCCACCTTCTGTCCTGAAGGGGGTGTGGGAGACACCCAGCATCCAGGACTCCTACCAGTCTCAGGGACCCCTTTGGGGAGACGAAACAGGCAGACCTTGGCTGCAACCCTTCTGTGATTCATGGCAAGTTGACCCCTTTCATGTCCTTGAACTCACCTTTGGGCTTCTGGGATGCACTAGAAGCATGATGTATAACCAAGACTATGGTCTATATCAATGCTCCATAAATAGTAACTATGTATTACTAATTGTTTCATTACTATAGGTCATATAGAAAGCCATTAGGTGAGGCACAAGGATCCTGGGGCAGCTTCCCCATATTCTACAGTAGATGGGAAAAGTATAGCTTAGGGCCCATTTGTGCACTGTGCTGAAATGTGGCTGAGAGGAGGGCTGTCCCAGTTCCCCCATGCAGGACTTTTCTGGGGACCAAGAATACACATATGCATTCCATCACACACATTCTTTTCTTCTCTTTTTAATTTTACTTTCATGTACTCTGTCAAAACTGGTAAAGAAAAATACGTTTTAAATACCTTGACTGTTTGAGATGTTCCAGAGTGCTTGTTAGAAGTGGTGCAGGTGTTCCCTTTTCACCAGCACCCTTCCCAAGTCTGAGAAGTGGGGCTGGGAACCATATCTGTGACTGTGGCTACATTGGGGACTTAGTGGCAGGCAGCCCTAAGAATCCTGATGATCCCATGTGGGGCACTATGGCTCACCACGGCAGACTTGCACCCTGTTCCCAGGAAACATGCTTCCCTCCAATTTTTCTTTGTCCTCCTCTCTCTTTTCCCCTCCCTCCCTCCTTCCTCCCTTCAATCTCACTGCAAACGGCCTTACCTGGTATGGTGGGGAGGGGTCCACCAGACCTTCACACTCACCATTGAGACAGCTAGTACCTATGACTCTCCACCTGGATCTCCATCCGTGTGGGTTCTGGGACAGCCCAGAAGTCCCAGGGGGATTAGTAAGCCTGGAACAGCTCTCAGACAATGATAGTGGGGAGAGCATGGGATAGTTTGGAGACATGTTCCTTACTACTACCTGGGGTTCCTGTGGTTTTGAGCCTAGCTGCCCACAAGTGATGACCCAGTTGGGTGAGCACACACCCTTTATCAGCCATCTTCCCCACTTCAATATATGTGCTTCTTGGAAGCATCTTCCAAAAAGCTGCCATTCCTCACATTCTTAATGTGGGATGTCCAGACCAAGGCAGGTGAGTCTGGGACAAATTGATGCATCCATATTGGCCTTACTTTAGAGTAAGCTAACCTGTAGGAAGCAGATAAGATAGCACAAAGTTATTTCTTTTTTTTAAAGATTTTATTTATTTATTTATTTATTTGACAGACAGATTACAAGTAGGCAAGAGAGGCAGACAGGGAGAAAGAGGAGGAAGCAGGCTCTCCGCGGAGCAGAGAGCCCGATGTGGGGCTTGGTCCCAGGAACCTGGGATCATAACCTGAGCCAAAAGCATAGGCTTTAACCCATTGAGCCAACCAGGTGCCCCCACAAACTTATTTCTGATGTAAAACAAAAACATAATTAAAAACAACAGTCTCCAGGAAGAAAAAAAAAAAGTGCCATGACAATTACCTAGGATTCTCTGAAATCAGAAAACCCCATAGACTGACTGTGTCACACTGGCATTTAATAATATCTCCCTGCTAAACAAATATCATCTTCAAGATAATGTCATGTCTTTTAATGAATTGGGTCTTTATAAAAGCTAGAATAAGTAGGCATACTTTATTGAGCCTATTTGACAGATGAAAAAACAGTGGACCAAGTGATCATCATCGCACTCCATTGACACATGGGGTCTCATTCAAAGCCATCCCCTCCAAGAAAACCTTTTCTTCCCTCCAGACAAGCCCTTCCCCAAGCCTCTTCAGCTTTGTCTGCATATACTAATTATTCATTTTCTTTCTTTCTTTCTTTCTTTCTTTCTTTCTTTCTTTCTTTCTTTCTTTCTTTCTTTTTTTCCATTATGAACACATGTGATTCAAGAATTTCTTGCAGGATATTCCTTACCCAATAGCTGCAGGGGCTTATCTTCCTTACCCACACTTTGTGGAGTGTGTTTGAAAGTGTTTGAAGACTCCTGTGTCACCTTTGCATGGCCTGCATCCGCATCTTAGGTAGCCCCAAGCCCACCAGTTATTTTGCATCCCATCCTCACTGTCCTTCCTCCACCATACCCCACTCTGCAGACCCCCCCCTTCCTTTTATTCTCAAAGCAACACCAACACAATGCAGAAATATGTGGCAGATATTTAGGGGTAATGACGCTCAGTTGGACCACAGGCAGAACAGGAAAATAATAAAAAGTGAATACTGCATCACCATTATTTAAAATTCCTTAGCCCCATGAGCTATGGGAGAATCTCCCAGACATGCCCTCAAGAACTCAAAGTGGCTGCTTTCACAGTGGGACTCTACTCTTTTCTCCATAGCCCTCATCTACCTCTCATAGACTTTCTTCTCCAGCTGCTTGTAGACAGTTTCTCAAATCATTACAATGGTATTTCTCAAAGTATATCACCTCCTTGCATGTCTGTGTCCTCTCCTCCCTAGCCTGAGTCCAAATAGGCTTTCCCACTGCAGCTTCATTCTTTGAGGGGCTAAGTGAAATGAAAGTCTCTCTCAGTAGGAGGAGCCCTGTATTCATTCCTCCCAGGGAAGGTTCAAGTTCCAACAGCTTCCCAGCAACACCTTGGTCTCCTCTGTGCCCATCTACCACATCATCAGTGGTCTGAGCCACAGTATTCTCTTCTGCTTATACCTATGCTTTCCTGAAGTCACGTACCTAGGTTAAGATTATTGGCTCTAAGCTTACCTTACTAGGTGTAAGGTGTCCCCATGGCTCAGGTCCTGATGACTTTCCTTGCAAGACAGTGAGCTCTCGAGGGCAGGGAACACAATATTTTCTCCAGGACTTCTGCATGCTCAGCTGACCTTGGGACCCATGGTAAGTGCTAAGCGACAGTGCCTATTAACTTAGACCTGAGCAGGGAGCTGCATCTCCTGAAACCACACATTATTTCTCCATAGGCCACCAGTTACTACTCTCCACACTTTGGAAATAACAGCTTGGACCTTGATTGTTGCAATTATCTTTAGAAATGAAAAATTCTGAAATGTCACTCTTCTCTGCTCCCTTCACCTACGGAAGGGGTGCTCACTGTACAGCCAGGAGTCCACTCAAAACAAATAGTAGATTTCTATTCTTCAGACATGAGAGATTATTTCTCATTCATGGGACAGCTAAGATAAGGCCAAATTGGAAAAATAATAGCCAAAATTCCTCTGAGAATACATCAAAGCCTCTAAAAGCAAAACACAAAACACACACTTTAATCTCTCTCTCAGTGCCTCCAGTGCTCCGTAGTCAAAATTCATCATGTGGGGCAGTAACAATGAAAACGCAAAATTTCGTCCTGCAGGTTTTCTGTATTATGCTAACATAAAAGTAGAGATCTTTTGGTCCGGTTTAAAAAAAAAAAGAGCTGAGGTTTTTCTCATACAGGCATTCTAAACAGCATGTATCATCAGGGAAAGCAAAGCAGTAGAATTGCTTTATACCATGGAACCCTGAGGGATGGATGCTCAGGGAGATCATCATTGTAGCAGGCTTCATTGGAAACCCTGGAGGCTCCTCCTTTTTAATATGCTGAGATAACACATATGGCATTCGTAAATCCCAGTTGTCCAAAGCATAAAGAAAGAAAATCCTCTATATATATGTATCCCACTATCATCTATCTGTCCACCCATCCAGAATGAGAATTATGTGTTCTATCAATTTGTGATGGTTTCATGTGAAACCAGGACTGGAAACACCATGTTGGGACATCACTTAGGCAAGCAATGACAAGGTCTTTCTACCCAAAGCCTGTAGAAAAAGCCTCCATGTTGGTAGTCTTACTGGACTTATTGAGGTCTTCAAGGTGCTGAGAGATGACAGGTAGATCGGTGGAGCTTGTTGCAAGTATCATGTGACACATGGTGACCTGTTTAGGTGAAGTGAATGGTTTTTATCTACACCAGTTGGAAACCTGCATGTTTATGTAACTTTATTTCACTTTTTATTTATTCATTCATGTGTTTCTCCAATCATCTAACCTGCAAATATGTTAAAAAATTTACTCATCATGCACTGGACTGCGTGCTAGGATGTGCAAGCAAGGGAGGCATGGCTTGTGTTATTTTCCTATTGCTCCCATAACTGCCACCAATGAAGGTGTCTAAAATCCCAAGGATCCATTGTCCTTTATTTCTGGAGGTCAGAACACTGACATGGGTTTCATGAGCTAAAGTCAAAGTGCCAGTAGGACTGTGTTCTCTTGGTGACTCTAATGGAGAATCTCTTTTCTGGCCTTTTCCATTTCATAGTGACTGCCTGTACATCTTGGTGCCTGGCCCCTTACTCCAACTTCAAAGCCAGCAATATTATATCCCTCTGATGATTCTTCCATAGTCATATCTCCTCCTGAAACACGGACTTCCTTTTATACTTTTAAGGACCCTTGTGATTCCAGTGGGTCAACCCAGTACATCCAGGATAATTTCTCCATTTTGAGGTTTCTAATTTACCTGCACCTAAAAGGTTTGTTTGCCCTATAATATATTCCCAGGTTTTAGGGATTCAAACATGGTTATCCTCCCACCACATATACTTCATGAGAGCTCATAGGTAAATAGGGGTGACAGCTAAGCATGTGTTGACTGCAGTATCTCACAGTAGGTGTGCCGATACAGGGCTTTCCAAGACACTGTACCACACCAACAGAAGCCAAGAAAATTGCCTTTAGTAAGCAACTGGAATACATCAAGGGCTGACCTAGGGGAAATAAAGGAGGAGGAGGGACAGATGCCCAAATGTGTTCCAAGCAGGAAATTGGTGCCTATAAAGTGTGAAATTGCTTGGGCAATCCTAGAATTTCAAGTAGTCAAGTGAGACTTGGGGCACAGAGGCACATGGGGATAGTGAGGGATGAGACCAGAGAGGAAAGTGAAGGACAGCTTGGGCAGGGCCAATGTTGCTGTGTCCATGTGCATGCATTGTGCCCTGAGACTTACTGAACTCCACTGGGGCTTTAAAGCAGGGAACAGCTCTTTATGAGTTACTCTTTGAATGAGTCATGCTGGAGGCAAGGTAGAAAATTAACTGGGTCAATCTGGAGGCACTGATACAAGCTGAATAGGTATTGCAGGGATGCAGGTAGAAAGCAACAATCACACGAGTAAGGTTTATCAGTAAGAATAGAGAAGGAGGGAGGTACACATGGGAAATAGATGAGGAAGAATCTCTAGGACTTGGGGATTGATTCAATGTCTGGCTAAATAAAAGGAAACTGTGATCCTCATGATTCTATCTAAAGGAAAAAGAAAATAAATCATATCTTTTGAGGATTTCGAGGAGTTGGGTAAAGATAATAATTTTACTGTTTGGCATGTGGTATCCGAAGCAGCTCTAGGACATCAGTAAACTGGAGAGATGGCTCTGAGCCTTGGGTAGGGCTACAGTTTTAGGAGTGGTCACCATCTGAAGGGCAATTTTGAGATGGCAGATGGAGGAGAAAAAGAGGACTAGAGAGGGATCCCTGAAGACCAGCACTATTTAAGGTAGTAGCAAAGGATAAGGAGCCCATGAGGAGGTGAGGACTTACCAAAACAGAATTTAGCCCAACCAAAGCACAACAGTGTGGCAGCCCAAAGATGAGCACATTCTGTGAAGGGCAGAGGGCTTGCTGGTGCCAGATGCCACAGTGAAGTCAAATGAGAGAAAGTCCACAACACATGCACTGGATTTCCCAAACTACACTTTCTGTGTCCCATCCTTCCCAGAAACAGCCCTGCAGGAAACCAGGATGGTAGCTGGTGATTGGAGGCTTGTGTGTGTGTCTTTCTCTATGCATGTGTGTTTCCAGGGAGAGGTTGAAACAGGTTTAGATTCTCAGGTTGAAGATCCAGTTGAGATGGGAAATGTGTAGATACAGAAAAGAGGGTGATGCTTAAGTGGAAATGAAGTCAGCTGTGATGGGAACCCACTGCAACTGGCAAATCACCTACATTCACTGGATTTTGCAAACCTGCCTTTTTGGTGCTACTTGTCCATGCATTCCTGGAGATCCCTGCATTCTTTTTCATCACACGACCTAGTCTTCTTGGCAGTTGGAATAGTAGAATGTAGTGTAGTTGATGTGTTCAGTGCTTACTTGTTAACTGTGCCTGTCATTCTTTAGTCTCCCTTGGAGTTCAGAGTCACTCTAGTGGTGACAATCTTAAGGGACCTGAAGGATGATCTTATTGATTGATCAATGCCCATCCTAGATTATTAGGTACCCTCCAGATGCCCATCCATTGTGGGTTAAAGTGACCTTGTAGAAAGTTTGTCTCTCCTCTGATAGAAAGTCTCTTTAGGATGGAATGTGGATTATTATGGGGAGTCAGTCAGTTCAGAGGGGGCTCAGCTAGGAAAAGAAAAATGGGACAAATGTCACAAAATGACATATTTTAGAAGGTAGTTCCTTGGGATGGTTTTAAATGCTCTTATCACCTGCTTCCATAATGCAGATGGGTATCAAGGAGTCAGAAGATTTTCCCCATGGTCTTTGCAGCAATTCCGACTTGGTTCTATGTTGTCCGTCTACTGGCAGGTCTGAGGTGGTTGTTGGTACAGGATTTTCAATCTGCCACATGTCAACAAAAGAAGGAGGAATCTCATCATGTCCAAAGCAGTTCTTTAAGGCACCATCTCTAGGCATTTATAGCCTCCTGAGCCATTTTTAAAGGCTGGATTGGAAAGACGGCAAGATAGGTAAAAAATGACAGCTCTGCAACATCTTTAACAATCTTCCATTCCTTCAAAGCTTTATACCTCAGTCTGTTTTTTTTTTTTTTTCTTACTTACATGAATCCTGTACCTCTCTCAGCCCAGGGGTGTAAAGAACACTGCAAATGCATTCTTCTGATATGTAGAGGTACTTTTTGTCCAAAGGGAGTCCTGCCTCAGTGGTACCCACTCTCTCTTCAAATTTTGGGAATTTAAACGAATGCAAATAGAGTTGAAAGATCTTGCAAAGAAGAGAGTCATGATTGGTTAGTGATTAACCCATGTAGGCCTGGGTTTTCCATCCTTAGTAAAGGGCACTAGATTTTTAAGTCAAAATGCCAGGGTCTATACTAGAGTCTGTCATTTGCATGCTGTGTGCCTTTAGGAGAGCCACTTAACCTCTGTGAAATGCATATTCCTCTTTTAAGGTAAATCCTTATATATTCCCACCAGTTCTAAATTTCTCTGATTCTAACTCTGTTGAGTTTGAGTTCTTTTGTTTCTCTTGGTAGAAAGATATTTGGAAGCATCCTGATTCCCAAGAGAATCATCGGGCAAATGTACCCAAAGTAAGATTTCAAAGGACTTTTAGTTGCTAAGAGTATGAAAACTAATGGTATCTACCTAAGGCAACTGGATCTAAGACAGATTAAAATTTAGAATGGGCCATTTCCTAGTAGCCATTCAAAACTATGATGGTTAATCATGACTCCAGTATTCAGGGACAAATATTCAGGATCCTAAATGAACTGAACATTAGCATGGAGTTCTGGGAAATAATAAAGAAAACAAGGAAAAAGAAAGGGGAGGATAGAGAAGGAAGGATGGAAGGAAGGAAAGAAGGAAGGAGGAAAACATTGAGGAAAAAAATTAATGGGGTAAGAATCTTTCCAGGGAGGAAACTCAGAGTTAATTTAGGGTTACTGCAAGGCTTGAGTGAAAACTTAGGAAACTTTTAGCATAGCACTTGATAAGAAATCTCTATAATTAACCTCCTGACTCCTTCCAAATGACCCCTGGAAAATCATATGCAAAAGAAAAACATTCAACTATTTTGAAGCAACTGTATTGGTTAGCCATCTTCATAATTATGCTGTGTAACAAACACCTCCAAAACTCAGAAGCCTAAAACAATGAATAGATATTATTGCTCATTTGTCAGTGGATCATCTGGGGTTTGGGTGATCGAGGCTGGGCTAGGCTGGGAAACTCTGCCCCAGACTGCAGTGGCAGTCTGTATGTGTGAGAAATGTGCCTCACACATTTCTCATCCTCCTTGGCCTAGCAGGATAGCCGAGGTGTGTTCTTCTCATTTGGCAGATGGATGAAGTAATGGAAAATATGCAAAGCCTCTTAGGGAAGGCCATAGAACAGGCAGTTCTACCCACATGACACTGGCTAAAGAGAGTCACAGCGTGAACAGACATACCTCTCTAACAGGAAATGTCACAAGGCAAAGAGTATAGATAATTACAGAAGTGAATAATCAGGGCCACTGATGCAATCTACTTAACAAGCATCATTGTTTCACTGGTTCTTCTGGGATCTTTCTGCTCTGGCCCACGATCTGCCTTGGTGTCCTCATGTATATCTCTTCCTGGATTTCAACCATCTACCTCAACTCCACATTACTGATTCCTCAGTCTTTCCTAAAACTCTGATCTGTCTCTTCTAATTTGCCCTGTGTACAAATTCTCTCAGTGAGTTCAGTCTTAAAATGCCCAGAGCACCGGCACCTTGCTAAGTGGATTCTGTCTGCTGGAGTAAGGACTTCTAGCCTCTTAGGCTTAGGGAATGATGAATGGGAGCCATTCTGGCACAGGCACTAAAATGCTGCAGGTAAAGCAAGCCTGATGGCATATGCTCTCACTTACTGAAACTAATTGCCAGTCTAGTTTCTCTGAGATGAGCCAATCTCACATTCCTTTCAAATCTTTGAAGTTTCTATGGAACTTTTAAACCTAGAAGTACCTATATAACATGGAGGTCATAAAAAGGTGAGGAGGCCAGTCTACCAGCCGGCACAGACTTCAACAATCAGTGAATCCAAAAAACAAAAACAAAAACAAAAAAAAAACCACAACAAAACAACAACAAAATAATCAATGAATCCATATGCTCACTTTGCTTCATACCCTACCAATATTTGCTTCTAGATCACAGCTAATGCTGAGAAACATAATTCTCATGGGTCATCAGTTCTTCCAGTTTATAGTGAGAAGTCAAAGGTAAACAAAGTCAAGTCCACAAATAGAGAATGGACTTCAGACACTAAATAAATTTAAATAAAATAAAAGTAAACAGGGTATTTGGGTGGGTACTTTGCATTTTATTTTATATTAATAGCAAGTCTCTTGTTAGCAACATGGAGCTGTCTCTCAGACTGCTCTTCCCAGGCTTGTCTATGGATATTTTGCATTTGATGAATTTCAGAAATTACTACCAGATGTTCTCACATTTCAATTAGAATGTTGTGCTTTGAAAAGCAGATTATATTCTTCCCTGTGCATATGAAGCAGGTATGGAAGAGAAAATAATGTGTAGGTGTTAGTGAAGACCCCCAGTTATTTCTACAGTGGGTCATTTTGCCTGGTATGCTCTTTCAAAATACATTCTAAGATCCCTCTTGGGTCTGTCTGACTGGCACAATATTCCAAGGCCCACCCCTTTTGCTTCAAGTTGTATCCAAGTCTGTGATGCCACCAGAGGATGAGGCTGAAACTGGTGTCCAGGTGACACCACATCTATCTTTGCCCAGCTTCTTCTTCTTCTTTGCCTTCTTCTCTCACAGCTGGGTAGATGTCTCTCAAGAGTCTTCCCTCAGCAAGTCATTGCCCAAGATTTGGGCCGTTCTCTTGAGCACATGGACTTCATGAATTGTGGGGTGGCACAGACCAACAGGGGTCCCTCTAAATCAAGAAATAGTCCCCCTTTATTTTGGCCAGGTGGTACTGCTTCCTCCAGATAAGTCACTTTGGTCAAGTCACTTTCTCTGGTGGCCAGTTTCTACATTTGTGGAGTGAGGCTATTGGATTATCACTCTCAAGTTTCTTTCTCGCCATGCAAGTGTGTGATCTGTCATCTACCATGAGGATGACTATGTAAAAAAAGACATAGCTGTCTAAATAAAGCTATATTTGTAAAAATATTTGGGGGGAGGTATAGTATTCAGTAAGGAAAGGACTTGGTGTAAACTCACCCAGCCGTTGGATTCCCTGTAGATCCATATGCTCTGTGTCTCAGGACAAGGACTATTTCCACAACATGTGTTTCATGTTGAGCACAAACTGCTGCCCTGAAAAGACCCTGTGAGCATTTGGTTATACTCCCTGTGTCTCTGAGATAAGAGCAGGAGACGTGTATTGAAAGGTGAATGATGGTTTCAAAGAAGAACTAAAACGTGGTATTCTGCTCAGAGTGGTATGCTTTAATATTTGAAGGCATGCCCATCAATATTTCATGTTAATACACAAATTAATATTTAAACCTATTAAGTTCACCCTAAGTAAAACATTTTTATTTTCACACGAGTTCTCCAAAACCAATGTGTTTACCTTATTGAAGTCCATCATATATGTCTGTCGAAAACTTGCCATCATTATTGGGAAGTCAGCAGGTCCATTAACCAGGGAGGGTGATTTGATGAAGCCCTGAGCACTAAGGTTGCTTGAAGCCCAGGAGCGTGGAAGCAGGTGGGAGAAAAAGTGTCACAATGGACAGCATAAAGCCTAACATGCAAAATCCACTGAGCTGCTGGGGTCACTCGTCAGGAATGGTATGCAGGTGGCCTGGGGGAAGCAGGTGTCTACAAGGGAAGTTGGATGGATGTCAACACTGCTTTGCTGCCTTTACACTAGCCAGCACTGTCCCCAGAAGGATCTCTTGGCCCCAAGACAGTGGAGAAGCATTTGGAACAGTCCAGTTCAGTGGTTTTTAGACCTCCTCCAGGGAGCTGCTACCAGAGCAGGGCCAAGGGACAGAGTGGTGGTTGTGGGGTGGAGGGGTAACACCATTCCACTTGTATCAGTTTTAAATATTAAGGGGGTGGTAGGGTGGAAAATATTTCTACTGTTTAATATGGACACTGGGAGTTACTCCAATTTTATTTCAGTTTTGTCACAAAGCAATTTAATTGTTGGTCATGTAACAAGTTGCACATTAGAATGTCTGATCATATAAGTGAATGAAAAGGCCCAATTCTAATAGAAAGATTTTGTGTGTTCCTGCATGTTTCCCAGTGTGTGCGTACAAAGGCATTGCCAAGTCAATCTTTCAAGCACTGGGGTTTCTCTCCTGAAAGCTGTTCTTTCAGCCTTCACACGGGTAGTAGAGTAGCACCATAGGATGTGACGGCAAAGCTGTCAGCAGCATTTTCATCACCACCTGCATTTAAAGATGTGACTGCAATGCAGTCTACAACCTGGACTGGGAAAGGTGGAGGCCACCTCCCTCACATCCATCCACTTTAGGGAGGTGGGCTCCAAACCACAGGGGACAGGGGCTGGCAGTTCCCCTCTTAAACCCCTACAGTTGATGGGGCCGCAGACAAGCCTTGGGAGAATAGAGGACAGGGCAGTCTGGTGCTCTGGTGTCCCTGCTGTGGAAATGTCAGTAGGACTGCTCCTTGAATGACAGGTTAAGATGTCAATCCTCTCTTTATAATGCTGGAGGCTATGGGAAAAGGAAAATGAATCCTCTTCAGAGAAGCACTGTGCCTTCTGAATGTGCTTCCTGCTGAGAATGGGCTGGGATTATGATTTTTTAAAAATTTTTAGTGTTTTTCAGTATTTCACAAATAAGCACAAGAAAAATAAAGAGAGAGAGCAAAGGTTTTTTTAATGCAGAATATATATACTTGTTGGTACTTAGAATGACTTTGCACAAAGCAGTTCTCAAGGATGGCTCCATGCTGTGTGCTCCTGGAAGGGCTCTGCCCCAAAGCCCAGTAAGTACTCTCTTGTTTGGATTGGAGCACTCCAAATCCATTCTTCTCCAATCTAAATGAAGATTGTAGACCCTGTAGTTCATATGAGAGTTTTGATTTCTGGTACTTAACATTCTTGAATCTCGGGAAAATAAATGTAAGAAGATCTATCTATTATTTGAAAAGTCAGAGAGATGCAACTCTTGCACAAATCTTGCTTCACGCGATGATATTCCATGACTTCTGTTGAATAACTTGGGTCTAGAGAAAACAGAGGAGCAGCTGTCATGGCAGCAGGAAATAAAGTGTTAATATTTAGGCCTTCTTGCCTCATCTGTTGTCTGCTAGGATCAGAGGTGTGAGGAGTGGGGTGGGTGGGAGTCAGAAGGCAAAGTGACTTTCTTAGGAGAGCATGGAAGGAACACAAATTATAAACCTTGTCATACTTCTTAAATCACAGGATAAGCCCAAAGCAAACCTAGGGGATAGTTGATAAATCTCCTACAGAAAGTGTCATGGATAAGAAACTGGACTCAGGCACTGAGCAGGGGTGAGAAGTCAGAGGTGGAAGAAGTAGGGAAATTTCAGAATAAGGAACGTATTTTTCTGGAAAAGAAAAGCTTGAGAGGGACTCATTTTTCATCTTGACGTATCCTTAGGATATATTCCCTGGCCTGGTATTATTTTATTTCAGAGCTTGCCAGAATGAAAAACAAACAAACGGAATGAAAAAAACAAAAAGAAAGAAAGAAAAGAAATAAGTTCAGGCTCCAGAGATAAGATCTGCAGCATGATCTGTTTCTGGCAATCCTTTTCTCCTCTATTGAGGCTGAGCATCCTGGGGTCTCAAGGCAGTGTACTCGTGTTGATCCATTGTGGTATCCCCCCCCAAAAATAGAACCTCTGTTTATATTTGTATCTCAACTTTTTAGATATTCTATTATAATGCATGCTTTATAAGGTATTCCAGTATAAAAAATACTGTGTGCAGGAGTTGGTGGTCATTTTAATAAAGAAGTTAGTGTCCACATGTTGGGGTGTTTCACTGTAGAGGTACCAGATCGAATGGATTCATGGTCTGTGGTTTGGAAGCTCACCTAGAAACCTATGTGAGGTCTCAGGTGCTTCCTCAGTCACTCAGAGCTATTTGGAATTGGCATAGTATGCAGCTGCCTCTCCTGAGGCCCAGCACTGAAACTCAAACATTAGTGGTTGAAGGGATTAGAATGGCAGTTCCAGGACCAGGAGTCTTCCTGCCTGTTTTGGTCACTTCAGATTACAGCCTGGAAGAGGGCTGGTGTGCCGAAATATATTTATTAACATGTTCATGGAATGAATATGATTCCCCACCACTAGTCCTTCATACCAACATCTTAATAAATGCAAAAATACCAGTATTACTTTAGTAGAAAATCTCTCTCTTGTAGTTTTTGGCTGCAAATATTGAAAGTCCTTTGGGATTTAACTAAGCAGAAATGTCAGATGGGTCTGTTTTTGGAAATTTCTCAATTACCTTCCACACCCATCGTCCATGACTGACCCCATCATGCCCCTGGTCTGCCATTGTCTTCCTCATAGTCCTTGGTGTCTCTTTGCCTGGGGCTTCTTGAACTGTGCCTCCTACCTCTGACCTTTGCTGGAGGTGAGGGTCATACAGTGGGCTCTTTGTCTCCACCTGAAGCTCTCTTACTTTCTTCGATCAAGGAGCACAGGGTGGCAGTCCCTTCACATTTCAGACTGAAAGGGAAATACACTGGGCCACATCCATGAGCACAATAGCAGAGGCAGGAGCTTTGTTTGAAGAAAGCAGGGATTAGAAAGTTTTGAGTTTGGACCCACTGCCATGAATGGTTTCTAATATCTCCAGCTGTCCTCCTCTCCAAATCAAACTGCCCTCCTTTGTTTGACTGCCTGGTAGTTTCGTTTGTCACTGGTTTGATACCTTCCCTGATGAAGACTTCTCCTACTTTTCTTTGCTTTTTCTTTGCTTTTCTGTGCTTTTTTGTTAAACTTCTTTCATTTTTTAATTGATTATCATTTTATTTATTTATTTATGTTTTACTACTATGATTTCAGTCTCCAGTCCTTTCTCCTTTGCTGTCCAACATCATGTGTATCTCACTTTTTACTTTAACCAAGAAACTTAAACTCTGCTTCACTCTCCTGGTCTGTAAAATGGGAATGATCATGTTCACCTTGTATGTGTATCAATACAACTTGCATGCCTGGCAATCAGTGTGCGTGCCCACAAGCTTCCAGGAAATGTCAGGCAGAGCCAACACCTACCTCCACTGCTCCTGAAGTACCAACCCTGTTTGTGGATGACACCATGCATCTCAGAGCAACATCCACCCATAGATCATGGGCAGCAAGCTTTTTCCTTCCAGTCTCAGGTGGTAGGGTCACTCCCAGCAAGACCAATCCAGGGATCTCAGAGTAACCTTAGGCATTTCCCTCCTCATCTGTCTCTACATCCAGTTGACCCCAAGAATTCTCAACTCACATGACTCTAGACTTTTGAACCCTGTTCCCACTCTATAAAAACCCGATTATCACCAGTCCCTCTTCTCACTCAGCACTGTCCCCCCACCTCCGATTATCACCAGCCTCCCTTCTTAGTCAGTGTGGTGGCTCTGGGGTCACCACTTGATAGTATCCTTAAATGGCAAATCTGACCATGGCTTTTGTGGTGGCATGAATGTTTGTGTCCCCCCCAAATTCACATGCTGAAGACTTAACCTCTGATCATCATCATCATCATCATCCTGGGTGTAAGAAAGACGTTAGGGTTCAAAGCCAACAGTCAAGAAAGAATTCTTGAGATGTCTTTGGTGCAAAAAGGTGATTTTATTCAAGCACAGGGACAGGACCTATGGGCAGAAAGAGCTGTACTGGGGTCATGAGAAGTGGCCCATTATATACTTTTAAGTTGGGAGGGGGTTAAGGATAGCCTAAGTCTCTAAGGAATTTTAGAAGCAAAATTCCAGGACCTTGATAGGGCTAGGATCAGGAAAAGGTCATTTGTTACCATCTAATAAAACTTTAGTCAAGAGACCCTTCAGATGTATATCAGTGGGCCATATGCTTTGGGGATGATTGTCAACACATATCTTGGGGGGTAGAGATAAATTTTCCAAAAGAATATATGTTAAGGTAGGCTTATAGGATCTGGAGGGGGTAGGGGTAGGGGGTCAAGCTAGGATTGATTTTTGCCCTAAGCAAAGTATCAACATCAAGGCAGTTGACTAGCTAGAGGAATGTCACTCTGCCTGTTTCAAGGACTGTCAATGGGCTCTAGGTAGTAAGGAAACTTAATAAGTTTTCTTCTGCCTTTGTTTCCCACCTCAATCCTTATCATCATCATTACATTATAAAATACAGAATGGTCATATTTGGAGATGGGGCTTTTAAGGAAGTACTTAAGGTTAATTGAGGTAATAGGGTGGAGTCCTGATCCAACAGAATCCTGAAGAAGAGACACCAGGGTCCTCTCTTTACCATCTGGGAACACAGGGAGAAGGCAAACATCTGTAACCTGGAAGGGCACATTCAGAAGAAATTGAACCCTACCAGACCTTAATCTTACACTTTGTAGCCTTCAGAAATAAGTTTCTGTTGTTCAGCCACCCAGTGTCTGGTATTTTGTTATGACAGCCTGAGCTCCCCTGCATAAAGGGCCTTATGGGTCTTCAGTGCCCATAAGGCTCAGTCTCCTAAGCCTGGCCCACTTTCTTACCACAGCATCCCTCTCCAGCCTCAACTCCAGCCACAGTTCTGTTCTTTGCCTCATTCTATTCCACAAGTATGCCTATGTCCTTGTGTACCTACAAAACTCATACTTGCAGGTCACCAAGAGTGCCTTCTTAAGTGCCCATCCATCCTCAAGACCCACTCAGACTTCTCCAGGTGGTCACACCAGCCTCCATGCTCCCATACTATGTGGACCTCCTTCCCCTCTGTTTCACTGCACATAGAGCCTGTGGTATGTTTCTCACCAGGTCTATTAATCTCAAAACAGGGACTTGATCTTATTCCTATTTTCTGTATCTGGGCTTGTACAGAATGTGGTATATATATCTAGGTGCTCGGGTCATATTTGGTACACAAATTAATAAACTGAGTATGCATAGCCTTGAAAGGATGAGAGTGTCTCCTTCAAAGAAAAATTACTTTAAAGGGTTTAAAATAAGCAAACAAAGAACAACTGTGAGGTCAGCAGAAGTCCCAAGTGAGGCAGTTACTGGAATGGAAAACTCCAAAGCTGTAAAGTCCAGTATATCAATTTTTACTTTAATGGATTAAGCTTTTGACATCAAGAATAAGAACATTTTGTTCAGACCTAGATCCAGAAGATTTTCTTTCAGTTTTTTTTCCCCAAAAGCTTTATGGTTTTATGTTTTACATTTAAGTCTATAGCCCATTTTGAGTTAATTTTTGCATAAAATGTGAAACTTAGGTCAATTTTCTTTTCTCTATTCTGCTCTCCTTATCTGTAATTTTATTCTCTCACCAATACTATACAGTTTGTATTACTATAGTCATAGAATGTCTGGAAATGTGCAGAGTTCCCCCACTTTATCTTCCTTTTCACAGTTGTTTCAGCTTTGCCTTTTTATATAAATTTAGAATCTTGTCTGTATTTTAGCTGTTTTGATTTTCCACATTTTATTTATTTATTTATTTATTTATTATTTTTATTGTGTTATGTTAGTCACCATACAATACATCATTAGTTTTTGGTAGTGTTCCAAGATTCATTGTTTACATATAACACTCAGTGCTCCTGGTGGTGGGTATGAAGGAGAGCACATATTCCACATACATTTTAGAATAATCTTGCTGATAACTAGAAAAATAAACTTTCTGGGGTACCTGGGTGGCAGTCACCTAAGCATCTGACTTCAGCTCAAGTCATGATCTCAGGGTCCTGGAATCTAGCTCTGTCTGTGTTAGGCTCCATGATCAGCAGGGATTCTGTTTTTCCCTCAGCCCCTTCATCCCCAATCATTCTATTTCTTCCAAATAAATAAACAAAATATTTATAAAAAAGAAAGTTTCTGGGACTTTTATAGGAATTCTGTTAAATTTTTCTATCAGTTTAAAAAGAATTGATGTCATCATTATGTTGACTTTCCCAAATCATGAACATCATATGTCTCTCCTTATATTTAAATTCTGTTTGATTTTTTTATGAGTGTTTTGCAGATTTCAGCATATAAGTCCTACACATGCTTCATTAAATTTACTCTGAAGTATTTAATTTTTTGAGTAGTTGTAAATGATACTGATTTTTAATTTTGGTGTCCGTGTGTTCATTGCTAGTATATAAAAATTAAATTGATTTTTGTGTATTTATGGTGAATCATGCTGAACTCACTGGTTGTAGGAGGTTGGTTTTTCATTTGTTGTTGTTGTTGTTTTGTTTTGTTTTTATAGATTTTTGGGGGGGATTATCCACATAGACAATCATGACATCTACAAATAGTGACAGTTTATTGTCTTTCTTTTTGGTCTGTATGTCTTTTATCTTGCTTATCTTATTGCACATGATAGAACTTCCAGTTCTATATTTAATTAAAATAATGGGAACAGAAGTCCCTGACTTATTAATAATCTAAAAGGAAAAACATTCAGTCTTCCACCAATAAGTATAATGTGAGCTATAGGTTTTTGTAGGAGCTCTTTATTAAGTTGAGTAATTATTATTTTTTTTTTTTACTATTCCTATATTTTCTTTTTTATTTTTTTTTAAGATTTTATTTATTTGACAGAGAGGGAGATAGCAAGAGCAGGAACACAAGCAGGGGAGTGGGAGAGGGAGAAGCAGTCTTCTCACCTAGCAGGGAGCCTGATGTGGGGCTTGATCCCAGGACTATGAGATCATGACCTGAGGCAAAGACAGACGCTTAATGACTGAGCCACCCAGGTTCACTTATTCCTATATTTTCAATGAAATTTTATCATGAATAAGTGTTAAATTGTGTCAAATTATTTTTCTTGCCTCAATTAATAAATCACGTTATTTTCCTTTTTTATACTGTTAATATGGTAGATTGAAATTTGAATATTGAATCAACTTTGCATCTATGGAATAAACTCAATTCACCGTTATGTGCAATTCTTTTTATATATTGCTTATTTTATTTGCTAATATTTTGTAAAAGATTTTTTGTGAACTAATTTTTCTTAGTGTTTGAGGTGGGAGCATAGATTATTGAGACTTTCCTCTTTTCTAATGTATGCAGTCAGTGCTATAATTTGCCCCCCTCACCTGCCTGGATCATAGTGTCCCACTATTATCTTTGTGAAGTCTAATATTTTTTAATAACTTTTTTCTTTGTTTATGTTCACAAGGGATATTGATATGTAGTTTTCTTTCTTCCTTTCTTTCTTTTTTTTTGTAGTATCTGTCTGGTTTTCATATCCAGTAATACTTTATAAAATGGATTGGGAAGTGTTCCCTCTTCTATTTTCTGAAGAGATAGTGTAGAATTATTTTGATTCCTCAATAAACATTTGGTAGAAATCTTCAGTGAAAATATATAAACCTGGAAATTTCTTTTTAGAGAGTTTTAAAATTATGAATTCAATTTCCCTAGTAGTTATAGGCTCTACAAATTATATACTTTCTATGAGGAGTTGTTGCAGTTTTGTTTTTCAAGGAATCAATTCATTTCTTCTAGTTATCAAATTTATGAGTGGAGTTGACAATTGTATTCCACTATTAACCTTGTGATGTGTACAGTATTTGTAGTAGTGATAATCCCTGTTTCATTCCTTATATTGATAATTTGTATCTTTTTCATTTTTAGTCTTGTTAAAGGTTTGTTGAAGAACCACCTTTTTTTTGGGGGGGGGGTATTTATTTATTTATATATTTATTTTGCCTGTTCTCTTTTTTTTTTTATTTCTTTTCAGCGTAACAGAGTTCATAGTTTTACACCACACCCAGTGCTCCATGCAATGCGTGCCCTCCACAATACCCACCACCTGGCTCCCCCAACCTCCCACCCCCCGCCCCTTCAAAACCCTCAGGTTGTTTTTCAGAGTCCATAGTATCTCATAGTCTCTCATGGTTCATCTCCCCCCCAATTTCCCTCAACTCCCTTCTCCTCTCCATCTCCCCATGTCCTCCGTGTTATTTGTTATGCTCCACAAATAAGTGAAACCATATGATATTTGACTCTCTCTGCTTGACTTATTTCACTCAGCATAATCTCTTCCAGTCCCGTCCATGTTGCTACAAAAGTCTGGTATTCA